>JALXJV020000007.1:2888236-2907915 GCA_024633595.2 Lepomis macrochirus
CTCATTTTTATAGCGGCCAGGGCACAATGACTGTGAGGTTGCTAAGAACTAAGAACACTAGCTACAAGTCTGAGGTAAAATAAACGCCAGACAGCTCGCTTGCCATGCGAGCATGTGTAAGCTTATTACCTCTGAAATTTACCTCAGACTTTCTGCCAGTGAAGTTTCTAGGTGGCTAAAGGTGCTGTCAAGTGTCTAAATTACAGAAGCTACAGAGGGGGAAGATGTCCCCGGGGCAACTGTTCACTTGTGCCAACACGTATCACTACACTGGTTAGTGGTCTGCCTCTCGTTTTCCTGCCGGTGTTGGTGTCCTCACTGATTGTCAAGTGCAGGGCTGTCAAACTCATTCTCACCACGGGCCACATCAGCATTTTGGTTCCCCTCAAAGGGCCAGTTGGAACTGTAAGACTGTATAAAGACACTTTACTGCATAAACTCTTCACATATTGTACAATAACTGTCTCTTTATTTGATTATTTAGCCTGTTCAAGTTAAAGACATTTAACCCATCAGATGTAAAAATATAAGCAAACACATTTACTGTATCTGTGTTATTATAACATACATTATTTAATTCATCAGGTTTAGAAACCCAAAATACTCCATCAATCTTTATGTTCTTGAAAAGTATATAACAAAAAACTATTACATTAACTTTTCCACAGAGGGGCAGAACCATTAAATAACTGTGAGCTGCTAATAAAGTGAGACAGATGTGGCATTTGATAAAACAAACAGAGGGCAAACATCCAACTAATGACAGGTAGTTTTATTACCTGGAAAAATGCCGACGTGTTTTGTAGCTACTCCTTCAGACACTGGCTCAAAACCAGAGCTTGAAGTGGACAAAGTTAGGTGCCAGAGTAAAGTGATGGAGACGCACCTCCTGGTGTTGATAAATGCGGCGGCTGAAAACCTGCGAATGAAACGCCCCCAATTATTCAAGCTTCGGGAGGCCAAACCCAGGACTTTACGGCAGGGACTGACGGAATACGGCAAGAAATCCATGGTTTGGAGCAGGAAGTCCACAAGTTAAAACTTCAGAAACAAAATATTATGTTGTTTTGACAGATTTAAATAAAGATTAAATGTTTAGTTTCACTACTAGAGCCCCTCCCCGGAATAAATGTTCAAAAATATTGTGCATTTTAATATTACGAGGTTTTTCATTTGGAAACAATTTAATACTTTTTTATTTGATGATTTAAACTGGAAACATTTTTAACAAAATGTTCAATGTGCTTAAAACTGGACACGAGCGGTCAGATGAGCCATAAACAGTTCAGGTCCAGCCCGAGAGCCAGTGCTGGAGTCAGGGGGACCACCGCGCGCTGTCAGCCCCAGAGGAGGACGCGCTCATCCCGGAGGAGCAGGGCACGAGAGCTGAGCGTTTACTTTGATGAACGGAGGACAGATACGGGGCGGTGTCCCCCCAGCGTGCAAAGCAAGCCTTCATAATGTTTTGTGGCTTTGGGAAACAGCTCTGCGCTGTCCTGGGACTGTACGCACGGACACGGGTCTGGACGCACACGGACTTGGATCTGACCATCCGCGGGGTAACTTTTCTTTTATGTTCAGAGTGAAACATTGTCCAAACACAATGATGAGCTGCACCACGTCTGTACCACCTGTTTGTGGAGCGCGTTCTGTGCAAACTAGAAGTTTTTGTCTGTTATAAACTGGCTCCTTGTGGAGCTCCAAGAGATTTAGCACTTAAACGCCCATCAGAGTCCCAAATAAGCTCCAAATGAAAGAATGTTGCTCTGATCAAAAGCTGCTTCATCACCTCCGGGACCGGGCTTTACGCACTGACCCAGGACTCACACATGAACAGGGATCATCGGGGCCTTTAGCGGGGTGTCGGTGCTCGCTGTGCGGTCATAATATAAAGTTTGTCTTATAATAAATGCGGGGCTTTGTGCGCGACATGTCTGTGCCCGCCTCACCTAAAGGCCGTGGGGCTGTGTCCATGTCTGCAGCCAGTCTCAGAGCTTCAAGCCTTCCGCTCATGCTCTTCGTTGTTTTAACATTTTTTGCTTGTAGCCTTTTCATTTGAAGGTCCACATTTTATTAAAAGCAAACCCAAATAAAAGGCACCAAAAGCTACGATAAAATAGTCCAAATACAAATCAAAGCATGTTCTGACTGCTCAATAGGCTGTATAAAGTCCGTGCTGCTCAAATATAAACACAAAAATTAATGTTTCAAACGTTGTTTCTGTCACAGTGGGTCATAATATATCATGTATTTTAGTTTGTCAGTGCGTTTTGTGCTGTTAGGAAATGAATTCTGCGCATTTCGGCTCTAACTCAAAACTTGCGTACATGTACACCACCTCCTGAGCTGGCGTAGGATTTGAGCGTGCCGTACGCCAACGTCCATATTGATAAATGTCAAAGTCACCGTGGTTTTGGGCGTACGCCAGGTGTACGCTGGAAATTTGGTGTACGCACTTTTGATAAATGAGGGCCATTCAGATTCTGACCTGTCCCCACCGTCCCCATGTAAATGACACGGGTCTGTCAAAACTTTTAAATGTCCCGCCCCATCCAGGCTGTGATTGGTCGGTTCACGACAAGCGACATTGACGAGCTTCATTCAGCTCACGGCTGCTTGAAAAACACCGAGCTTCTCTTCTCCCTCGTCTCTCTGCGCCGACAGAGTTTAGCAAGCAGAGAGAACGGGAACAGGTGAGCGTCAGAAAGCGCCCAGAGAACCTGATCTGGGAGCAGAGGAGAGGACCGGCATCTAGTGGCGGGGTGCCGTCAATTTGCAGGTCACAAAATCGCCATGCATTGTGGGAGATGTAGTTTATTGTTCATGAACGCTTTAAAGCAGCGTAAACTTTTATTTTAGGACAATCATGAATCTTTTAAGCTTTCGCGGGCCACATAAAATGACGTGGCGGGCCGGATGTGGCCCGCGGGCCTTGAGTTTGACACATGTGTTATAGGAGGACTGTGAGCACAGGACTGCAGATCTCTGTGCACTGAAGAGACAGTAAAACAACAAGAAGCTTTAAGTGAAGCTGCGGGCAGTGTTGGCACTCGCTTGGACTGGAGGACTTCTGGGACATGGTGTTGATCCACAAACAGGATCCTTGCGTTTGTCCCTGGGGGGTCAGGGTGCTGCAGGACGTAGTGCGGTCCCACGGTGACTGCAGTAAGACACTAGTGTGCCACCGTTTTACTGTGACATCACATGAGTGGTGAAATCATGTTGGACATGGTGTGAGCGTGGAGACATGAGAGTTAACTGGAGACAGAGGACAGGACACAAGGACTGCTTTAAGGCCCGGCTTTATTTCATCTTTAGTCAGACACATGTTTTCGAGGTCAGAAAGAAGCTGCATGGTGAGATGCTGACAGAGCTGCAGGAGAAACACATCATTTCTGATCCAATCAAGTGCACTTCATCTTTTACAGTGTAGCTCAGGAGGAAAGAGGCGGGACGTTAAAACAGGCTGACGTGGTGATATTACACTAGTGCTACGCTATATATGAGACTGTGATGATGAGCCCACTAACATCAGCAGGAAGCTGTTTCATTAGTGAAGGCGTTCGTCTCAATAAGCTGCTGAAATGTTCCAAACAGAGCAGAAACACTGTGACATTAGCCAGAGACAGAGAAAGCTAGAGAGATATTGGGATTATACTAACATTCAACTTTTTATTTGATGAGAGTAGAGCCTCTGCACCCCCCACCCTTCTGTCTGCCAGAAGCAACCAAAACATGGCCACCCTAGAAAATGGGAGACAATGAGGATGAAAAATAACAGACTTTCTGTCTCAGAGGGCCGACTCAGATTACTGGTTTATGAAGACACCTGTAATTTGAGGACAGATTTCTCACTCCCTGTCATGGTGGCTGTGATGTTAACATGAGTGCCTTTGTAAGTCAGAGTGTCTCCAGCTTCACGTCTGACAAACCATGCCCCTGACCCATCATGCATCTCTTTATAAAGCTTTTCATCACAATCTCTTTTCTCATCACAGATTCCTGCTGCGAACTTGTTAGGCTTGATGTCATAAGGAACAGAGAACATGACGGCCATTTTGCCAACAAGTTTCCCTGTGGTCTCATCCTGCAGATCGTAAGTGAAGACTCCACGAACTCCAGCTTTGTCAGGGTTGTTGATGAACCCACCGCTGCCAGATCCAGAGGGAGCAATAGAGGATGGGAAAAGCGTCTCATACTTCCCACTGACAGTTTTCACCCTGAGGAGACAGACAGAGAGGAGACATCAAGGCTTTGACACTGTGGAAAAACCCCAGAGTCTCATGTTTCAGACTGAGACTAGCTTCATTTCACAGAGTCCAGTCCAGGATGTGTTTAGCCTAGCTTAGCACAAACACTGGAAGCAGGTGGAAACTTTTAGCTTAGCTCTATGAAAAGAGGAGCGTGCAGCTGTTAGCAGCTGATCTCAGTCCTCTCATAGAAACATTCAACAAAGGTTTAAAGCAGACTCACTGCAGGTCTTGCAGAGTGTATCCAGTGTTATTCTCAATCACAACGTTGCACTGATGGGTTGTCATGTTGTCTTGAACCTGCAGAGGGAGACAGAGCAGCAGACAGACTGTTCAGACTTCATGTGAGTAAAGTGAAACGCCTGTACTGACTCTAACAGCGTCTCTGTTCTGTCAGACGCACCCTGAAGGCAACACTGGACAGGATGTGTCTGATCTTTGTGTCCTTCTGCTTGGACAGATGCTGACTGAACGAGCTGCAGCCTTTCACTTAATGTTTCCATGAGTCCAGGACTGCAGCCTGCTCATGGTGGACGGCACCAGCCACACTGGCTGCTAGTTACTTAGTTACTTACTTAGTTAGTTACTTAGTTAGTTAGTTACTTAGTGACCTGTGAAGCTCAAAAGAAGCACTGAGGTAAATTTACAGATATTTAAAAATACACAGAAACAACTTTGTCCCAGTAAGCAGAGTGAATGTAAGGTGTCAGTATCTGTGAAAGGTTTCCATCCAGAGCTGAGTGCAGCAGCAGGAAGGAGGAGGATCAGGGGCTGAACTGATGAAGATGAAGCCCATGAGTCCGTCCTGCTGCTGGACAGCCTCTCAGTGAGGAGAACGTCCTACCTGCTGTGGAGCCTCAGAGTCTCTTGTTGATCTTCTTCAGGGATCCGACTGAGACCAGGACCGAGCTGTGAAGTGACCCTGAAGCTGTCTGCTGGCTGATATTTATACCTGTCCAAAGTGAAAGAGGGACTACGGTGACCTAAAAGCCTGGACACGCCCACATTACCAAGGAACAGAGGAGCTCTTTAGTCAGAAGCAGGGCTGGGCGATAAGGTATATTTATCGAACATTTATTCTATTGTTACTGAGGAAAATGATATCGCAGTAAGTTTCATTATTGTTTTAACGCCCAGCCCCAGTCAGAAGAACGACAACATGTTTTTGAAGCTGAACAAGCAGCAGCATCAAGTCATCAAGAGAATCTATTTTCTGGAGCCAAACCCAGCCGACACTGTAAGATGCTCCACTGTGCCGCCAATGTAAGATTAGAAATTTTCCAGCTCTCTGCCACAGCTGCTGATGTATATTCAGAGGACCCTCACCTTACCCAGCCCTGATTGGACAAGCACCGCTGGGCATGAAGCAGCTGACTGTGATGTCATGATGTCATGTTAACAACGATCCCAACAATAAAGCTTCAATAGAAAACATGTTTATTCATTTAGCTGACGCTTTTATCCAAAGAGACTCACAGCTGCTGTACATGTCAGAGGTCGCACGCCTCTGGGGCAACGAGGGGTTAAGTGTGTTGCTCAGGGTCACAGTGGGGGACTGAACCCCAAAGGCCTGTGTCTTATCCACTGCTCCATCACCACCCACATCAGTGTACCAAAGCTAAAGTACTGCTAAAGTAAAGCTAAAGTTTCCCGTCCATAAAGTGCGAATCACCTCGTGCTGCGTTTTTTAATCACTGAGGTGTCTGAGGTCGCAGGTTGTTGACCAATCGAAGCTGCAGCTGGGTCTCTAGGCTGAGTTCTGGGTGACCTTTTGGAGGACTCCTTGGAAGCTGAGCTCAGTGACTAACATGATAAAAGTTCAGTGAAGATCATAAATGAACAACTTCACCTTTGTGAGGTCCTTTTGATCCCAACAAGGATGAGCTGAGCTGCCCGGCTCTGGATGAAGATCTAGTTCCTGTAAAAGCCTGGTTAAACATTCAACCGTGACCTCGTGTCTGAGGTGCCAACGGGAGGAGAGCTTACACAAGATGATTCTGATAATGTGTGAAATAATATTTAGTGAAACAGGAAGGGCTTGAAGGTCTTAAACATCTTTTAGTTCACTGTTACAGGCTGGAGTCACTGTTTCCTGTGATGACTCACCTGTACACACCCACACTTTACCGGCTGAATCTAGATCAGTTCTTTAGAAATATAAAAGTTTCCCAGGCATCAGCAACACATCATTACACGGTACAATGCCACCATAACACTTTATTACAATGGACTACAGATAAAAGCAGTTTATCAAACTGAGGGCCCAGAGTCTCAGACCGTGTTGTAGAAGACTGTCGGTAACAATATAAAATAATGTAGGTGGGCATTAAAGAATATAAACTAACAATCAGAACTGATCACGTGGATTCGTTTGTTTCAGTAGAGTCAGACTCAGAAAAACCCATTTCATCATGTATCTGCTGCTTTGGAGACATTATTTCTGCAGATCTGTTTTCAAAGTTCTTGAGGATCACTCATAAATGTGACATCATCAAAATCTGAACAGGTCAAGGTCAAGTTTATTTATATAGCACATTTACAAACAGTCACTACTGGCCCAAAGTGCTGTACAGATACAGAGAACAGCATTCGATAAAAACATAATAAATAACCAAATAAAACCCTTATAAAACAGAATATGCCAAAAACAATAAAACAGACAACAGATAAAAACTATACTTCAAAGGTAGGTATATTTGGACGTCATCTGGAAGCAATGAAGTTGTATTTTTGGAAGATTGATCCCAGGGGCAGCACATAAAGTGAGAACAAGACTGGGCCTAAAATTGAGCCTTGAGGCACCCTGCTGTCAATTGGGGCTTTGTTTGAATAAAAAGGACCAAGGTTTAAAGAAAAAGAACAGGTGAATCTCAGAATAAAATCTGAAGATCGTGGACATTTTATTTTGTAAAGGTTCAGTGTGTAATATTTCTGAGGATCTACTGACAGAGATGCAGTATAAGACCAGAACTCTGTTTTCAGTGTATAAAGACATGATGAACCGTTTTATTACCTTAGCATGAGACATTTGATCTACATACACTGCGGCTCCTCTTACATGTTTCTACAGTAGCCCAGATGGACAAACTGCTCTACAGAGCTGTTTCATCTCTACGTTGTTCTTCTCCTTCTTGTAATTCTGGCAGTGTAGACGCTCGTCACGACATTGAATGCCTACAAAGAAGAAGAGGAAATGATGATAACAGTCTGTGAGTAGTCGTCTGGTTTATTACTAGTTAAAAGAGAAGTGACATTTGGACTCATGGAGGAACAGATTATTTAGCACCAGGTGATGGAGCAGTGTCGGACACAGATGAAGACAGAAATCATTGTGTTTATTTCAAAATTGATTGCAGCTCAACCTAAAGCGCACATGCTGCCTCAGCAGGTCTGAGGACAGGCAAAGATAGATCATTAGACGCCACCATCATGCCGTTCAACATCCAGACCCTCACACACAGTACTGTTTAATGTGATTGGGCTGTGAACGTCACATGTGGGGGATCTTTTTAAATAAATGTGTCAGGTTGCTGTTTTCAGATCAGCAGTACCTCAAAGGTTATTTTCCACTGAGTGGAAGATGTTAGTCCTGCATCCTGATGACTAGTGAAGTCAAACTAGATTTTTTTCTTGACTTATTTATTTCCATATGTATCTACTCCACAGCAACACCAACTGAACTGGTCTGCTCAGTTCTGGAGGTCCTACCAACCAGTGTCTCCGTGGAGGTCGGCGAGGGCAGATAAAGCCTCCACCTGCTGGGAGACCTTTCACATCCCAGGACACTACAAGGGTTACACACCTTTATGACAGGTGAGAGCCAGTAACAGGCCTGGATCTGCTCAGACAGGATTCAGTCTGGTACTGAAAGATGTTGCTGTCACTTTAAACTTGTTAGCTGTTCAAACTGTTTAAAGATTGTAAAACTGAAGCGACCTGAGAGGGAGTTCTTCACACAGGTTCTCCAGAACGTGCACGGGGACATTCCTGCCCTCCTCACTTATTAACACTCCTGATGAGTAAAGACACATGTGGCGACCAGAAGAACTTCTGAAGTTGTCTTTTGTTCAGATTTATTGTTCAGCATTAACGTTCTGCAGGTAAATGCAGTAATCCATAACCCAGTCCATAAAGATCCATCAAGTCAACCATCTCCTCAGTAAACAGAACAGCTCGCCAGTGCCGGCCCTGACTATGTTGGAGCCCTAGGCGAGGTATTAAATTGGCGCCCCCACCACCATACCCGAGTCCACCGCAGCGGTTGGAGTCATCAGTCCTCCATCCACAGGAACTGATTTAAACGTCCAGCAGCCAAACTAGCAGGTACAGATGGATAGCCAATCATGGTCAGTAATCATGGTCAACAATGAAGAAGTGTGAAGTCTGAGCCAAAAGCAAAAAAATGGAAGCATTGAACACTTAACTTCCTGCATTCTGGTGAAAATTTCTGCACCAATTTATGGTGGAAAAGTCTTTATTTATGTAAAGAGAAACACGAAATTCAGGCAGCAGGAGACAATTCTAAGTCTAAAAAAATAATAAAATACAAAACAGAACGGCTTTCAGATATTCTGTAGCTACGCTTTTAAATAGCTTATGTTTCTCCTGTAGATCAGCTTTTCTAATTTAATAAAATCCCTGCTGAGTGAGAACACATGCAGACAGGATTCAGTCTTCCCTCCTCTTTTGTGTCTGTTGTTTAGAGATGTGCATGTGGCACCTTTTAAACGAAGGCTCACAAGAGGATTCTTTTTTGGGTTCTACTTTTGCATGGCCTCGCAATAATTTTGCGTTCCCTCACAAAAGGCTACTTTTCTTCTGTTCCTTCTGAGCTACAGCTGTGTACGCTCGGCTGCTCTCAGCTCAACACTCCAGTATGGATCAGCTTATTGAGTTTTACTTTGACGTAGTTCTCCTGCTCAATAGGCACATTTATGTAGGCTACTTCATCAATGGACCAGGCACCAGAGGGTCCGGAAGGAATGGGACTCTTGCTGCCAAACACCAGGAAATCGAAGACTGTCGGTGATGCTTGGTGCTTAAACAGTCAAAGTGGATGGACACGGTTTCCTACATGGCATCAGGCAAGTCTGTCCACTCACTATAAATGCTGCTACGGTACTTTCACACTGTGACATAGCCTATTGTTATTAGACTGCTCCCTTTACTGGCTCATATTTCAGATGCTGCTATTATTTCACTATTAGGCCGACTCCCACCACTGTTAAATACTTGTGATGCTGTTATTACTTTAATATAGGTTAGATAGCCTATAGGCTACATATAAGGTTTACATACATCAGATAGGGGGTTGCGCTGCGCACTTCATAATGTTCAGAACTATTAACACTATTTTTCGGGAAATAACACAATCAACACAATCCTCAGTTTTTAATTAGACTGTGGATCAGCTGGTGAACCCAGGTCCTTCCTTGTGCCTCAGCTGACAGCAATGATGATTGTGAATTGTTTTTATCTTATTTTACTGATCAGGTGGTGTCAGAGCCTCTGTTACCTCTCTGCCTCTTAATCAAAAGTCCCTCACCAGCAACAAGATAGTTTTACCCACTTGATGACCGTTGACCACAACATCATGTTAGACAGACTGAGGCACTGGGTGGGGATCTGTGGTACTGCCTTAGAATGGTTTGCATCCTACCTTTCCAACAGAAGGTTGTGTGTGTCTGTAAACAACTATGTCTCTTCGTTCTGTCCAGTTAAATATGGTGTGCCTCAGGGGTCGGTGTTAGGACCCATTTTGTTTTCCTTGTACCTGCTTCCCCTTGGACATATTATCCAGAAACATGGTGTCTCTTTTCATATTTATGCTGATGACACACAAACGTACCAACTGCCTCTGTGAAGTAAAAAAAATGGATGTCAAATAATTTCCTCCAACTGAACTTAGACAAAACAGAGATCCTGTTCATCGGGTCCCAGCAGATTGCAAATACTGCCATCTGCTGGTTCTGTAGTGAATCCCATTAAGCCTGTTGCAAAGAATCTTGGTGTCTGGTTTAGTAGTCATTTAAGTTTTGAGCAGCACACCACAAAGCTAGTGCAAACATGTTTTTACCAGTTTAGAAGAAATATCAAAAATACGATCGATGTTAACTTTTAAGGACAGTGAGACTATTTTACACGCCTTCATCTCATCGCGCACGGATTACTGCAAAAGCCTTTTTACTACTGATGGATTTCAGACTGTGCAGAACTCAGCTGCCAGACTGCAGAACCAGAACAAAGAAATATGACTACATCAGACCTGTTTTAGCTTCATCACACTGGCCCCCACTGTGTTTTAGAGTAGATCACTTTTAAAGCTCTACACGACCTCTCGCCTTGTTATATTTCTGACCTTTTAGTCCCCTACACACCAGCACGTACCTTGAGATCCTCGGCCAGAGGTCTGCTGTCTGTTCCAGAGTCTGGACTGAAAACGGCCCCGAGCCTCTTGAACAGGCTGCCTGAGGAAATCAGGTCAGCTGAGTAAGTGAACTCTTTTAAGTCCCTTCTTAAAACATACTTTTATAGGAGAGCCTTTCCTGATTTTATTTTATGCTATTCTATTTTATATATATTTTATATTTATTTTAAATGTGCATTTTAGTATGTTAAGGGTTTTCTTGCTTTTATCATGTACTTGTTTTTATGTGTCTTATCGTTTTTACAGTTGTTAAATTACTTTGTAACTTGTTTTTGAAAAGTGCTGTACAAGTAAGGATTATTAATTTTTTTATTATTATAATGCTCCAGCCCCCCCCCCATTATTACTCCCCTGACAGTATACAGATCAGCTGTCTCGTGTAATGTACATTACCGTCTTATTTTTGTGGGCCTGACTGATGGTGAAATGCTCATCAGATACTGTAGAAGTGCTTCCAGCTACCAAGCCAAGTTGTCCAGGTTTCCTTAACTTGGCGATCTTTCCAGCAGCACTTCAGGCTGTACATCTTGGCGATCGGGTTGGATAAGCCAGACGATAGGAAGGTAGCATTACTGCTAACTACAGCAGGCCCACATGCGACTGAAATGTTCAACAAGTTCATGTTTGATCAACCTGATGATTTCAGAAACTGAAAGAAGTGATAAAGAAGTTTGATGCTTCTTGTAAGAGCCATCCATCCATCCATCCATCCATCCATCCATCCATCCATCCATCCATCCATCCATCCATCCATCCATCCATCCATCCATCCATCCATCCATCGTCAACCGCTTATCCTGCGTACAGGGTTGCGGGGGCTGGAGCCTATCCCAGGCTTAAAGTGCGGTACACCCTGGACAGGCCGCCAGTACATCACAGGGCATTGTAAGAAACAGTAATGTTTTTTGTGTTCAGTGCAGTACTCTAGTGGGCCAGTAGATGGCTCCTGTCTGTCTTGGGTTTAAAATAATTTAAGTAGGAACCTTTCCACAGGTGACAGGTGTTGCTGGATCGAAGGGAGCACCTATAGTTTTTTGACCGCTCTGGTCTGGCTTGCTACGCTGGGCAAGTGTTGTATTTACCAGAAGACCATCATTGGTGAACAATAAATTCAAAATGGCAAGTGCAAACAACTTTATTTCGTATCACAGTAGCGGGCTGTGGCGGCTGGGCGAGCGTGTCAGTTAGATGCCTGTCTATGCAACCTTCAGTGGCTTTACGTGTGGACTTAGACACTACACTCATTGTTCTCTGAAGAAAAAGAAACTGAGCTTTCTCACAGATTTGAAATTGAAAGAACAGACGTGTAATTTTCGATTTGTTATCGTCCATGATACGTGATCAGATTGTCTTTGGAGTATATAACAAAAAGGTCAGAGAACGTCTTTTGAGAGAAACTGGACTGAAACTGGAGGATGGAGTGAAGGTTTGCCATGCCAGTGAACTGGCTCAAAAGCAGGCTAACACTTAAAGTGAAATAAATAATGGTGCAACGGCAACTGATGACAGTGCAGCAATCGGTGCTGTGTCATTCAAAGGTGAAGAAGCATGAACATACAGGAATGCAAAGAAGTCGCAGGACGGGACATTCAGTCACAACCTGGCTCAACAGGAAGTGACAAAAGACCACACAGTCTGAAAATAAGATTTTAATAAGTAATTGAGCAAAATATACAATTGTAGGTGTCTGTCAGATCAGTATGTGTGAGTGGAGGAAGAACACAAAGAAGCAAACAGAATCAGTCGGCAGGCTGAAGAGGGAGTCCAGTCATCCAGCAGGCTCCTTTAGAGCCACCTGATTCCCGCCTGCTCAGGTGTGTCGCATCTCACACCAGGTATCGACTCCACCCACCAATTACCTGGATTAAAGGGACAAAACGCAGCCAGATACAAAGAAGAAGAGAGGGCCCAAACCTGGGGCCGTCACCCCCCCCCAATAAGACAGGGTTCCTACCCTGGAACTTAAATATCAACTTATTTACATTTATACACAGACTTAAAGCCTTTATCCAAAAAGGTGTTTAAGATGTGCTTACCTACAAGCCCCTTACCAGAACACCTCTACACAGATGGACTGATGCCTCTCCAGACTCGTAATCTCCAACCTCAGCAGTCTTGGAGCAATTTAAGAGGAAGGAAGTGTAGAAGTAGTATTAATTAAGTTGCAAGAGTTCGAAAGGAGCTCGGGACAAGGCGTCCGCCATAATATTATCTTTGATACACAGAAGTGAGGAATACTGACAGCGGGGAAACTGAGGGTCCGAATGAGCACCTGAAGCTCATCTCATATGAACAAGTTGGCCTTCAGCTAGACCAAAGTTCCAGCAACCAAACACACACAACTGGAATTACAACGTAAGTGCTAAACCGAATTAGGGCAACAAAAGTTTCCTCCGAACAAAGGCTCACTAGCTCAGGCTCCGCCCATCGAAGCATCAAATCTTCAACTATTCGGGGTCAGCCCTAATATATATATATGTAAGTTGCTTTGGATAAAAGCGTCAGCTAAAAGAATGTAAGGAGAGATCTGACACGAGCTGCGCCGACAGACGTGACAGGAACCGATGATGACATTAATCGAATCAAATGAAAGTGACGTTAAGGACCATGACTTTACACATATTACATACAACACAGTCATCCTGTTTTTCCTAATGACAGACACTTCTTGAACCAAAATCATTCATTTAACCGTTGACTTTTCACTCTCACATGTTTTTCTGTTTGTTGAGGTTGACACTGAACGTAACGTTCTGGAAGCCACGCCCACCCCCAACCGCCTTGTCCCGAATTTCACCTGTTCTCATCTGGTCACACACAAAATGTGAATTTGCCTTAACTGTGTGTAAAGCAGTTAAACTCTCCCTGCTCACTCATATTACCTCAGCTGGGCTGCTGTGTGTGATTAAAGTCCATGGTGAAGTTTAACTGGCTCCTCTCAGACTTTATAAAACAATCACTTTGGGCTTTTTCCACCTTTTATCAGAGTGCAAACTCAGGAGTCACTCCACAGTTCTGTCTCTCTCTACAGGAAGTCCCTATGAAAACGCTCCGTCACCATGAAGTTGTGAAATTTGTCTTTTCACCTTCTTGCTGTTTGGAGGAAATCAAATCCCGTCTGAGGGGCAAAGTCACAGTCCAAGAAACACAGACAGAACTAAAAACAAAGGACTTTGCCTCCCCGTTCAGATACTTTTGGAGGGGACTGTACATGTCAGAGGTCGCACGCCTCTGGAGCAGCGAGGGGTTAAGTGTCTTGCTCAGGGACACAATGGTGGACGGGTCACAAAGACAACTGAACCTCTGTCCGAGGTCTCTCACACCAAAGCCATTTGTCTTATCCACTGCCCCCCCACCCCCCAACCCCCCAACATCAGATATAACTGTAATAAATGTCAAAGTACTGGAGAGAACAATGGCTGATATATTTGCCCTTCCAGCCCATTTTCTATCAGCGCTCATGTGGAAAAGCTTCCTCAGAGTGTGGTGGTAATCTCACCCCCGGCTTACAGGTGGAAGTCTCTGTGTAAACAGCTTTTCGTTCCTCTTTGACTCATTTTCACTGTTTGAAGAACAGATTCCTTAGCAGGTATGAAAAGGGGGACTGTGAAAGCTCATCAAGGTTCATTAGTGCCTTTGTAATTCAGACAATCTTCAGCTTCACGTCTGACAAACCATGCCCCTGACCCATCATGCATCTCTTTAGAAAGGCTTTCATCACACGCTTTATTCACATCAGACTCCCGCTGCGTACGTGTTGGGCTTGATGTCGTAAGGAACAGAGAACATGACGGCCATATTTCCAACAAGTTTCCCTGTGGTCTCCTCCTGCAGATCGTAACTCCAGCTTTGTCAGGAGTGTTGATGAACAGACCTTTGGCAGATCCAGGGTGACCAATAGAGGATGGCAAAAGTGTCTCATACTTTCCACTGATTCGTGTCACCCTGAGGAGACAGACAGAGAGGAGACATCAAGACTTTGACACTGTGGAAAAACCCCAGAGTCACATGTTTCAGACTGAGGTTAGATCACCTGGCCTGTTATAATAGGCCCTCAGACCCTTAGAAATGGTCTTACCAAGGGGCTGCATCCTGTGAGTGTGCAGTGGGATGGCAGAGTGATCAGTATCACTTCCTGGCCTCTTGCTCTAATAACAGCGCCAAGGGTCTTGTGGAAGTGGTGGGGTCGCTTCAGAAAGCTGAGAAAACAACCTATGCCTTTCTTTATTAAATTTGTTTGGTATTCCCATTCTTTCAGCCAGGTCAAACGCATGTTTTCGGACATCCCATCATGTCAGCCTGAAAAGAGCTCTCTCCATTGGTTGGACGTGTCTCACCAGGTCAGATCAAAAGGAGCCTGTGAAAACCGGGATCACACCCATATGGCTGTGGCCTGGGGTTTGCACACGCTCTCCTATGTGGCTCCTCAGGGTTTTGGGTGGCACATTAAAGCAGCTTTAAAGGGCTGCTCATTTTTTATAGCAGCCAGGGCACAATGACTGTGAGGTTGCTAAGAACTTCACTAGCTACAAGTCTGAGGTAAAATAAACGCCAGACAGCTCGCTTGCCATGCGAGCATGTGTAAGCTTATTACCTCTGAAATTTACCTCAGACTTTCTGCCAGTGAAGTTTCTAGGTGGCTAAAGGTGCTGTCAAGTGTCTAAATTACAGAAGCTACAGAGGGGGAAGATGTCCCCGGGGCAACTGTTCACTTGTGCCAACACGTATCACTACACTGGTTAGTGGTCTGCCTCTCGTTTTCCTGCCGGTGTTGGTGTCCTCACTGATTGTCTAGTGCAGGGCTGTCAAACTCATTCTCACCACGGGCCACATCAGCATTTTGGTTCCCCTCAAAGGGCCAGTTGGAACTGTAAGACTGTATAAAGACACTTTACTGCATAAACTCTTCACATATTGTACAATAACTGTCTCTTTATTTGATTATTTAGCCTGTTCAAGTTAAAGACATTTAACCCATCAGATGTAAAAATATAAGCAAGCACATTTACTGTATCTGTGTTATTATAACATACATTATTTAATTCATCAGGTTTAGAAACCCAAAATACTCCATCAATCTTTATGTTCTTGAAAAGTATATAACAACAAACTGTTACATTAACTTTTCCACAGAGGGGCAGAACCATTAAATAACTGTGAGCTGCTAATAAAGTGAGACAGATGTGGCATTTGATAAAACAAACAGAGGGCAAACATCCAACTAATGACAGGTAGTTTTATTACCTGGAAAAATGCCGACGTGTTTTGTAGCTACTCCTTCAGACACTGGCTCAAAACCAGAGCTTGAAGTGGACAAAGTTAGGTGCCAGAGTAAAGTGATGGAGACATTGGCCCTCATTTATCATTCTTGCGTAGAAACTGGGGTATTTTTGTGCATGAGATTATGCTTACACTGGCCCTCATTTATCAAAATGGCGTACACCAAATTTCCAGCGTACACCTGGCGTACGCCCAAAACCACGGTGACTTTGACATTTATCAATATGGACGTTGGCGTACGGCACGCTCAAATCCTACGCCAGCTCAGGAGGTGGTGTACATGTACGCAAGTTTTGAGTTAGAGCCGAAATGCGCAGAATTCATTTCCTAACAGCACAAAACGCACTGACAAACTAAAATACATGATATATTATGACCCACTGTGACAGAAACAACGTTTGAAACATTAATTTTTGTGTTTATATTTGAGCAGCACGGACTTTATACAGCCTATTGAGCAGTCAGAACATGCTTTGATTTGTATTTGGACTATTTTATCGTAGCTTTTGGTGCCTTTTATTTGGGTTTGCTTTTAATAAAATGTGGACCTTCAAATGAAAAGGCTACAAGCAAAAAATGTTAAAACAACGAAGAGCATAAGAGGATGGCTTGAAGCACTGAGACTGGCTGCCGACATGGACACAGCCCCACGCCCTTTAGGTGAGGCGGGCACAGACATGTCGCGCACAAAGCCCCGCATTTATTATCAGACAAACTTTATATTATGACCGCACAGCGAGCACCGACACCCCGCTAAAGGCCCCGCGTCCCCAGACTCTGGCATGCTGATCCCTGTTCATGTGTGAGTCCTGGGTCAGTGCGTAAAGCCCAGTCCCGGAGGTGATGGAGCAGCTTTTTATCAGAGCAACATTCTTTCATTTGGAGCTTATTTGGGACTTTGATGGGCGTTTTAGTGCTAAACAAGGAGCCAGTTTATAATTCTAGGAACAGACAAAAACTTCTAGTTTGTGGAACGCGCTCCACAAACAGGTGGTACAGACATGGTGCAGCTCATCATTGTGTTTGGACAATGTTTCACTCTGAACATAAACGACCCGTGTCCGTGCGTAATAGTCCCAGGACAGCGCAGAGCACTGTTTCCCAAAGCCGCAAAACATTATGAAGCCTCGCTTTGCACGCTGGGGTACACCGCCCCGTATCTGTCCGTATGTCCTCCGTTCATCAAAGTAAACGCTCAGAGAGGCTCTGGGCCTGAGCCCTGCTCCTCCGGGATGAGCGCATCCTCCTCTGGGGCTGACAGCCCACTGGTCCGCTCCAGCGAGCTTGACAGCGCGCGGTGGTCCCCCTGACTCCAGCACTGGCTCTCCGGGTGGACCTGAACTGTTTATGGCTCATCTGACTGCTCGTGTCCAGTTTTAAGCGCGTTGAACATTTTGTTAAAAATGTGTCCAGTTTAAATCATCCAATAAAAAATTATTAAATTGTTTCCAAATGAAAAACCTCGGGAACAGTGTAAGCATAATCTTACGCACAAAAATACGCCTGTTTCTACGCAAGAATGATAAATGAGGGCCATTGTTCTCAGCGCCTGATTTATGAAGCTGTGCGTACCTTTGAAATCCAGGTGTACGCACCTCCTGGTGTTGATAAATGCGGCGGCTGAAAACCTGCGAATGAAACGCCCCCAATTATTCAAGCTTCGGGAGGCCAAACCCAGGACTTTACGGCAGGGACTGACGGAATACGGCAAGAAATCCATGGTTTGGAGCAGGAAGTCCACAAGTTAAAACTTCAGAAACAAAATATTATGTTGTTTTGACAGATTTAAATAAAGATTAAATGTTTAGTTTCACTACTAGAGCCCCTCCCCGGCATAAATGTTCAAAAATATTGTGCATTTTAATATTACGAGGTTTTTCATTTGGAAACAATTTAATACTTTTTTATTTGATGATTTAAACTGGACACATTTTTAACAAAATGTTCAACGCGCTTAAAACTGGACACGAGCGGTCAGATGAGCCATAAACAGTTCAGGTCCAGCCCGAGAGCCAGTGCTGGAGTCAGGGGGACCACCGCGCGCTGTCAGCCCCAGAGGAGGACGCCTCATCCCGGAGGAGCAGGGCACGAGAGCTGAGCGTTTACTTTGATGAACGGAGGACAGATACGGGGCGGTGTCCCCCCAGCGTGCAAAGCAAGCCTTCATAATGTTTTGTGGCTTTGGGAAACAGCTCTGTGCTGTCCTGGGACTGTACGCACGGACACGGGTCTGGACGCACACGGACTTGGATCTGACCATCCGCGGTGTAACTTTTCTTTTATGTTCAGAGTGAAACATTGTCCAAACACAATGATGAGCTGCACCACGTCTGTACCACCTGTTTGTGGAGCGCGTTCTGTGCAAACTAGAAGTTTTTGTCTGTTCCTAGAATTATAAACTGGCTCCTTGTGGAGCTCCAAGAGATTTAGCACTTAAACGCCCATCAGAGTCCCAAATAAGCTCCAAATGAAAGAATGTTGCTCTGATAAAAAGCTGCTCCATCAGCTCCGGGACCGGGCTTTACGCACTGACCCAGGACTCACACATGAACAGAGATCATCGGGGCCTTTAGCGGGGTGTCGGTGCTCGCTGTGCGGTCATAATATAAAGTTTGTCTTATAATAAATGCGGGGCTTTGTGCGCGACATGTCTGTGCCCGCCTCACCTAAAGGCCGTGGGGCTGTGTCCATGTCGGCAGCCAGTCTCAGAGCTTCAAGCCTTCCGCTCATGCTCTTCGTTGTTTTAACATTTTTGCTTGTAGCCTTTTCATTTGAAGGTCCACATTTTATTAAAAGCAAACCCAAATAAAAGGCACCAAAAGCTACGATAAAATAGTCCAAATATAAATCAAAGCATGTTCTGAGCTCAGCAGGCTGTATAAAGTCCGTGCTGCTCAAATATAAACAACAACATTAATGTTTCAAACGTTGTTTCTGTCACAGTGGGTCATAATATATCATGTATTTTAGTTTGTCAGTGCGTTTTGTGCTGTTAGGAAATGATTTCTGAGCATTTCGGCTCTAACTCAAAACTTAGCGTACATGTACACCACCTCCTGAGCTGGCGTAGGATTTGAGCGTGCCGTACGCCAACGTCCATATTGATAAATCTCAAAGTCACCGTGGTTTTGGGCGTACGCCAGGTGTACGCTGGAAATTTGGTGTACGCACTTTTGATAAATGAGGGCCATTCAGATTCTGACCTGTCCCCACCGTCCCCATGTAAATGACACGGGTCTGTCAAAACTTTTAAATGTCCCGCCCCATCCAGGCTGTGATTGGTCGGTTCACGACAAGCGACATTGACGAGCTTCATTCAGCTCACGGCTGCTTGAAAAACACCGAGCTTCTCTTCTCCCTCGTCTCTCTGCGCCGACAGAGTTTAGCAAGCAGAGAGAACGGGAACAGGTGAGCGTCAGAAAGCGCCCAGAGAACCTGATCTGGGAGCAGAGGAGAGGACCGGCATCTAGTGGCGGGGTGCCGTCAATTTGCAGGTCACAAAATCGCCATGCATTGTGGGAGATGTAGTTTATTGTTCATGAACGCTTTAAAGCAGCGTAAACTTTTATTTTAGGACAATCATGAATCTTTTAAGCTTTCGCGGGCCACATAAAATGACGTGGCGGGCCGGATGTGGCCCGCGGGCCTTGAGTTTGACACATGTGTTATAGGAGGACTGTGAGCACAGGACTGCAGCTCTCTGTGCACTGAAGAGACAGTAA
>JALXJV020000007.1:2908415-2926436 GCA_024633595.2 Lepomis macrochirus
GCCTTCTTGGAGACCCTGAATGGAGTCCTGTAATCAGAGTGTCGTCTGCTGCTCAAACACCAGATGGCAGCAGAGATCAGTCTGGCAGACTCAGACCCAGAGACACAACAGCTGATGTCATTTCTGTACTGCACTGTATGATACAGTATGTACTCGTTGATGGACTAAGTACATGTACACTGTACTGCACTGTAGTACTGTGTACAGAGAGTATCAGTGACTGAGAGGAGGATGGAGCTGAAAGCCACCATGGACGACCCCTCTCATCCTCTCTGAGCTGAGGCAGATCAGGAGCCACTTATTTCTGTATCACATCATCATATAATGGTTATATTAATATTGTCACTGTTGTTATTGTTGTAGAAATGAATCTATTGAACAAATAAATGAATTACAGCAAACAGCTGTCTTTTGCTTGATTCATTGATGTGTAACCACAGGACAGTGTCACACATCTGGCTTCCCCCAAGGTGTCAGGCCAGGAGGGCTGGACCCCAACATTCAATCATTGGGTACCGTTTAATTTTTTAATTTTGAGATTTGATTATTGAAGGTTTTTTTCCCTGGAAACAAACAAAATGAACTCATTTAAATAATAATATTAATCCTATTGTAGAAGAACAACATGTAGCAGGCTATAATTAAACTTTCTGCATAATAATAAATATCCCTCTTTTATGTAACTCCTCCCTCTCTTAGTCCTGCACTGGGGTCTGCTGGCATAGCTGTAACAAAGTTTTGGTAATAATCACTTAGTAATTAACTTAATAATCACCATTTCAAACCAACTTATCAAATTGTCACATAAATATGATCTTTTTCTAATAAATTTCACAACTCTGAAAGAATTTTAGGAACGGCTCCTCACTCAATCCCCCCCTGACCCCGACTCCGGCTCATTTCATCACGAGTTCTTTGTCTCTTGTCTTCCTTGGACTCCTGGTTCCTCTGAGAATCAAATGGACTATTACTCCAGAACTCACAACCAGAACTACAATTTAACCCGAGACAGGTCTGTCAGCTGGCAGCTATGATCAGGAGGTGTTACCATACGCTCACACGGTCATTTCACAAAACCATATAACCACCTGTAAGCACACAAAGGTGGATTCATAACTGTCAGCATGAAGTATAAGGTAGATCAAACTGTTCTTGAATTGGATGGCTGGGACATGGATGTGATGTTTGTGAAGATGAAGTGATCTGACCTCCTGGTTCAGAGTGAATCAGACCTGTAATGATCTGGAAGATTTCACTCTTTGAACTGTTTCTTTGTAAAAGTACATCAGGTGAAATCATAAACTGTAATAGTTATCTTGAGTTTCCAGAAATAAATGACTTGTTGAGGTAAGAGGATCTGAGTGGGTTGAAATTCTAATGAAACCTTTAACACAGAGGTGTAGAAAATGGACTGCCACACTTCTGTCACTATGTGAGAGGATGCAAATTATGGAGAGATTAAAGAAGGTATGCAAAACGTAGAGAAACAGGACGAGATCCACGCGGTTCAGTTGACACTGAGCTAACAGCTGCCAATAAAACATCAAACGTGTCCAAGATGAAGCAGGAAGTAGTTTGTACTTTGTGTCATCCAATTTTATCTTTAGGGTCGTCCTCAAACCCTCAGTGCTCCCTCATACCTTGAGTAAACGCCAGAATCCTAAGTACCACCTCGTGTCCTGTACCCCTCCGTACCCTGCAGCTGTCCCAAACATTCTTTCCCTCCCCATTTACTGAATTCATCCACACACCCAGAGTACCTCACCTTAGCCTGACCACCAACCCAAACTCTACGTATTAATCAATACCCTTTCACTGAGTAAACCCCATACTCATAATGACTGACAGCAGCCTCTCTGATCATGAAAGGAAACGGTTAAAGAAAACACTCCTACCACAAGAAAAACACAAAATAAGGAGAGCAGAGGAAGAGAGAGAGATGTGAGCCACAACCGGTTCAGCATGGTTTCTAATAATGCAGCGCAGTGAGGATCAGGACGTCTCAGAGGAGACAGCGTCTGTTAACAGATTCTCCAGTGTTCTGTCCATGTCCCCCCCATGCAGTGAGTCTGCAAGTCAATCCATCAATTCATGGTTTTTAAAATGTGCTGTTCATTTTAACATGAATGCGCCAAGGTGCAAGTGCACCTGGTTTTCAACAGGAATGGGAGATGACACTGATTGCTTTATTGCATGTTAAGCCCAAAACGCAGCCATGAGTATCTCACAGACTAAGTACAACCTTTATCTGGTACACTGGACATTTTTTCTGCCGTCAAACTAACAAAAGAGATGGACATGCCCCAAACTGCACAGATGGATTTTTTTTGTCACAATGAATGTGTTTCATAGCAACATATCTCAAACAGCTGTTGAACATGAACTTATAGATGATGGTTATGACTTCCAGCAGCAGTCCATCCCCTTCTCATCCACAGCCGCTATATTTTACACGTGGCTAAGCTAAGCTGCACTGTTTTGACTAGGCCAGAACAAAAGACTGTGTAAACATGGGCATAATCTCAGTGACGTCACCCATAGGGGGTCTGAGAGCCACTGTGAGCTCAGCGCGGTGCTTCCTGCCATCCTGGCAGTCCGTCCATCATTTTTCCAACCAGGTTCTTGCCTGGTGGTCTGGTAAATAGTCAGATCTTTAAATTCAAGTTAAAAACAACAACAGGGCATTTGATCGTTGCAAAAGGAAATTATGTAGAATGTTTATTTGCATAAAGAGCGGGGAAGTGAGATCTGATCACAATGGGTCACTTGAGATGCATGTGGAGACACATTCTAATACCAGGTGTGAGTTGGCTGGGTCTTGTATCTGGATATGACTTTAACCTGATTATATCTACAGCTGGTATTAATACGCGTGTCCAGTGTCCACATTGAGGTCAGAACAGCCAAACATCACCTCTCGTTTGCAGAGATCCAAAAATGCTCTATAATTACAGAATGTATAGTAATTATCAGCAGCTTTCTGAACCGTGACTGAGCCCGCTTGTGTTTTCCTCTTGTGTCGATGCACCGATGTAACAGCAATCCATCAGTCAAGACGCGTGTTAATGCCAGGTGTAAACAGGACCAGACTTCAAGATTAAAAAATGACATTTTAAACAGTCGTACAGTTTTGTTTATGAAATAAAGAAAATGCACAGATTTCTAATAAATTACCACAGACTCATTACCTCTTCTGTGCGCTGTACAATCATGCTTACTGTTGTGAGCAGTCACACCCCAGAGTGATGTTTGTGACAATGATGTGGAAGATTTCACTCTTTGAACTGTTTCTTATGTGGAAACCAGTGATATCAATGTTGAGTTTCCAGAAATGAAGGGATTAGTTAGAGGTGTGAGGATCTGAGTGGGTGGAAAACAAAACGCTGAATGCAGAGGTGTAGAATGACACACGTCTGTCACTATGTCAGCTTATGCAAATTAAAGAGAGATCAAAGACGGTATGCAAAACGTGAAGAACAGGATAAGATCCACGCGGTTAAGGTGACTTACATTCACACGTTTCCTCATGCAAACCATGAACCTGCACGTTTCTGAAGCTCAGCAGTGACTAAGTGGGAAAGCTGTTGAATACATGCAAATTACAACAGTGACGGTTTGTCTCCTCTGATTTTCTGATAGTTACAACAAGAGTGAGGGAACATTCAGAGTTCTTCTTTCAGTGCCTCCTTTTAACCTCATGTCCAACCAACCGAACGTTATTTCAACTTCTAGAGAGGATCCAAATGTTTCTACACCAAATCTGTCAGGCTGAAGTTTGGGGAATTTTATGGTATAATTTTTCTATTCTTCATTAGTCACAGTGGAGATCACAGAAACATCCAGTCAGTCCTGTTACATGTTTTAGTTCTGTTGTGTTGAGTGCAGGGAGAGGACTTATTAATCGCCTCTCTGAATCATATACAAACAAAAAACTAGAGATGCACCGACTGCATTTTTCCTGGCCGATTCCGATTTCTCAAAGATCTGACCTGCCGATTTCGGTTCTTTTTTTTTTAAACTATAACTGACAGCATACAGACCTTCTGTAACTTTTCTTTAACATAATTTTTTTCCTTTATCAGCATTGCCATCAGCACCGGCATAAGTTATTCTCACTGGGGTCCATTCAGCCGTATAGTCGTAATAAAACACTGACTATTAAATTAAATTAAACTTTAATAGATATACAAACTGCAGCAGCTGACAGGAGCTTCTCTCGCTCAGACCCATCTCACAATAAAAACACTGCAGGTCCAGGGTGCAGTTTTATGTCTAGAATTCCAACACAAAAGTAAATGTTAAGGTGACAGATAGGAATTTTCTTTGCAGTTTCAGATCAATTTAGTGTATTTTTGTTGTCATCTCAAGGTGCTTTTTCTTGTTTCAGTGATGTTTTTTATTTTTATTGGTGTTTTGTTATTTAAATTTTTTTTTTTTTGTGGTCTTCACCTGTGGTTTTATATGGGGTCACAATGACAGTGTGATAGTGTTATTTGAAGACACCAGGTTGTTTCAAGCATCTTCACTGTTTAGAAATAATTAAGCCATCTGCCCCAGACGACAGAGCAAAGCTCATTTTAACAAATTAACCATAAATGAAATAGATGCGTACCACAATCCTTTACACAGATACATGTGGACACAAACAGCAACATATCAATATGGATTAAAAGAGGATTTACTGGCGAAATCTACTTACTAACTGCAATTAAGGTGAATAATTTAACTAAATACAAGGGTGTCATGTTGTCCTGAAAAGCGGTGCGGACATTTAAGGGCTCAGATTAGAGCTGTGACGAACATTTAGCCCATGAGATGTGACAATGCAGAATGTTTCATATCTCGATAGGCAGCATAAATCGACAAGACACCGGCCTATATTTGGGACGGGCATTTAATGACTTTTGCACAAAACTGAAACTACTATGATACTTCAAACAGAACCTTACTTGTATAAAAATGATCCAATAATATCAAATACACGTTGTTCATTAGATCCAGCTCTGACAGACGGCTTAAGCGCTTTTATTTTGAAGGCAGCAAGGAAACAAAAACAACAACAGGCTGCAGGATGAGAGAAGTTAGCAGACAGACAGGACTCACTACTTGGATTCATTTATATGAAAAGCTGTTTTCATTCTTTTGATCAGTGGAGCCTCACAGACTGAAGGAAGAGAAATAATCAGGAATGGACACATGAGGATTTAACGAGGCGTCAAAGTTATTCCATTCCTCTCTTGTACCAGGCAGATTACAAGCGGTAAATCTGTAAGAAACAGACTTTGGGCCTCGTTGTTTAACTGAACGACTGAATCTTAGAGAATCTAACCGATCTGTGCAGCATGTTCGCACTGACATGTTGATCACACATTTAAACATTAATATTTGCATTAACGATCTGAGCAGCTTAGAAGCAGCTGAAGCAGTGACCCCTCAGAGTTTAAGAGGTTTTATACATCCAGAGACTTTCTATAAAAACCAGAGCAGGCTTCTAATGGAGACCTGTGTTATTGGTCAGACTGTGTTTCCACAGCAGGCAGGAAACGGGGAGGCGGCTGTTTGGGACTCAGCTATTAATTGAAGTTTAACAGTAGCTACTTCGCAGCCAGGAATCACTGTGAATTTTTCGCTGTGATAGAAAAAAAGCTGATCTGATCTCTCCGATTACTCTGCTGCGGCTTCCAACTCTGAAACATATTCTCTTCTTCTCTTCTCACAAACACTTCTGCCAGCAACAAGCTGATGGAGGTGAAAGAAGTTGTCAGATCTTGAACTTAAGTAAAAGTAATAAATCCTCCAGTAAAAGTGTTGTATTCACAATTTCACTCAATTAAAAAATATTAGCAAAAATATAGTTAAACTACCAAAAGTAAAATGATGATGATATGGTGAACGGCCCATTTCAGAATTGTATTACATTAATGGATTATAATTATAGAGCATGACGTCACAGAACGCAGTTACGCTCACTGAGTGTCAGAAAGACGAGCAGCAGTGTCAGCTTTAATCAGCTAAAACACAAACACCACATCTAAAACAGGAAAGAGCTGGACCGCTGGTTCTTTGGTGAGCAGTTAGGATCACTGTCGAGTCCGACTGCCTTTAATTTGAGCAAATAATCACTTGTTTTACTCCCAGTTAGATAAACGCAGCCATGGTAACAGATGTTTTGCCACTCAGTTCAGCGTGTTCCGGAAGAGGAAGTGACATCAACGCATACCCTCTATTGATGCATTCATGTGTTCATCACTTTAATGTTGCAGCTGGTAAAGTTGGAGCTTGTTCTAACAGCTTTATAATGTTTCTTTTGTGAATCATTTAGATGCATTTCCACAAAGGGCAGCCTGAGAGATTTGGTATCCCTTGAGATATCCACTGGAAGTTCAAATAAAGTTCTGTGGAGGCTGCACAGCATGAGTTTGTAAAACAGGTTTCTTAATCTGATGTAATCATAACTGAAATAAAATGTAATCAGGCAAAAAACTCAGGTTGCCACAGAGACCATTTGCAACCCTGCCTCCTCTTTCTATCACGTCTCCATAAAAGGTGCAGCTCTGCCTCCCCAAAAATGAATAATAATCCTCCATCTGTTGAGAAGGTGTGGCCAATCAGCTTCCTACAAAATGACTGGCTCTGTCCTGAGGAGGTCAGAGATCAGAGGCTCCTCTGAGACTCAACAACCTCCAGACTGTCTGACAGACTGCAACCAACAACCAACCTCCAACCTCCAGCCGACCAGCCAACCAGCCGACCTCCAGCCAATCAGGTAGACCAGGGGTGATTCTAGAATCAGATCTTTAGAGAGGCTCAGTCCCTATTTGTTTATTATTATACCTTTATTTTACCGGGCAACTTAATTAAGAACAGTTTCTTCTTTACAATAATGGCCCTAAAGAGAATGTAGCATGCATAGAGTGCCTTGCAAAAGTGTTCACTAATTGGTGGAGAGTGCACAGGGTGCCCACAGGATTCTACAAGTTAAATTTAAGGGCTTTTTAATACCACAAAGAATGAATGTATGACATTTAAGCCGAAGAAAATTATTGTTTAAGCTCTGAATTTAATAAAACATGTTATCATGATACACACACATTCATATTTAATACACTATTTTTGGGGTGTGTTTGGACTGATAACATATCATAAATACAATATTTGTTTATGGTTTGAAACCAAAAATACTTATATATATATATATATATAATATAGATTAATCATCCTGTTCTGTTTTGCATCTAAATATAGAATTGGCTTGAAAGTAGCTGGGCTTATTATTCGATTAATATAATGATTTATTCAATATAAATATCAAAAACATGTCTAATTAAATCAATATTTTATTCAATCATCCTGATGAAGCACCTTTAAATAATAAGCACCATCTTAAAATTAATCTAATTTCCACGTCACTGATTGTTATCATTATCACAACACGACATTTATTAGGCTACTTTATTAAAACTTCAAATGTTTCTGACATGGATTTATTTTAATATTTAGTAATATGTAGTATGATAAACAAATTCATTAAATCCTATAAAGGGACAAGAAAAAAATAAGACTGCTGTAAATGAAATTTAAGACTATTATAGTAAGACTTCTTTATACTACAGGGTGACCTGGTATAAGTATCCTACTAGAGAGGAGCTGGTGCAGAGCGGAGCGTGTCAGTGGACCAGTGTGGAGCTGTGTGCTCGTGTTTACTCCCTCGGAGGAGGGAGGGTGGTAATAATACCTTGGGGTCGCATAAATGGTCAAAACCATCACCTGGCTCTTCACCTAGACACACCATAGAACTGTTATTGTCAAACAACCAATATATTTCTCCCAAGAAAGTATAAACACATCATCTCTGGAAGAAAAGTCAAGCCAGTGTTTTGTTTTCACTTTTACTCTTCCCTTCTTCGCCCCTGTTTTCCTTCCCATTTTCCCCCACAGCTTCATTGTTCCCATCTTCTTAGAAATCCAAAGGTGTGTATCTTCCTTTTGGATGTTAATCTTTCTATCATCCAGTGAGTTTAAGATTGTGAATTCTGATATATTAAGTCGTGTGTTTAGGCTATTTTAAAAGTGAGAAACGGCGCTACAGAGCGTGTTTTGTCACTACGTGAAGAAAAACGCTCTTAAGTGCCGTTTGTCCATTTTAAAATCTTCTTGAAAAATTCTGGCAGTGTAGACGACCATGGCTATGTTGAATGTGTGTGAATAATAATCATCATCATCATCATATACAGTCTAGTAGTAGTGAAGTAGTGAAAAGAAGTGAAAACATGATGAAGTCAGACAAAGATGCAGACAGATAACGGCAGATATAAAGAATAAAATCATTGTGGATTTTCCCAGGATGGAAGGCTCTGATGTGGGACAAATGTTTTCAAAGCAGCACCTAAGTTACCTTTTTTTTGCTGGACAGAAGTAAGGTGTTCCCTTGTCTGTGTAAAATATGTAAAGTTACTTAGAATGTAATTTAATGTAGTTGTTCTCCAGCGCTCTGTATTGGCTTTGCAACATGGACAGAAATGTGTCTGTTAAGTTCCTGAGACAATCAGCTGATGAATATGGGGGTGGGATGGCGCAATGGTTAAGACGCCCACATTTGGTGTGAGAGACCCAGGTTCTATCCCCACTGTGTCCCTGAGCAAGACACTTAACCCCTACTTGCTCCAGAGGCGTGCGACCTCTGACATGTATAGCAATTGTAAGTCGCTTTGGATAAAAGCGTCAGCTAAATGAATAAATGTAATGTAATGAATATTATTGACAATAAAACTGAACAGCATGGAAGCTCAGATCAGCAGCTAAACTTCACATTTTACTGCCCTGGTGGAAAAAAACATTCATTTTACTGCCAGTGGTGTTATGACAACAAGCAGTTAGTAAGACAAGGTAGATTTATGTGTCACATTACAACAGGTTGTAAAGTGAAATTGAGTTTGTAACTCTCTCTGCTCTGCTCTTACATGCTCACAAACTCCACGATTGAAAACATAGCACCACCTGCTGGTAACAGAAAATGACATGTTTGACCCTGTGATGAACAGAGTTGTAATAAGTAATTACTTACTAATACATAACCTTTCTTAACATCACCAGCTGGAATAAAAAAACTACAGTTTTTCTGCACATGCACAGAGCAGTCACACGTTAACACCACTCTCTCCCGACGAGTCCAGCGTCAGTGACAGCAGGAGTTAGCAGCAGCTTTAGTTATTGGCTATCAGCGGACATGAACAACAAAGTCGCTACTGAGTAACGTGTTACTGTCCAACACTGGTGAACTTCTCCTAGCAGGTTGGCCACATCCACTTCAAAACTATGTCATGTAAATGTTGGAATCATCATGTATATAAGTTATCTCATATCCTTAAGACATTGATGAAGCTTGTGAGTTTTCGTTTCATGTCTGTGGCATGGCGTCGAAGCTCCAAGCTTCTTCATGAAAAAGAAAGTCGTTGTAACTTCAGTGTACATGATCAAATCTGTACCAAACTTTACATGCTTGACAACGATCCCGCCCAGAACTACATGGCAGTATGAAGTTAGAATCATAGCGCCACCTACTGGCAACAGAGGTAAGCTCTGTGAAGCTCTGTGATAATCATCACTCAATTTATAAAAAAAATTCATGATGTGTTCCACACTTGACGTGCTGGGACATAAAATATAATTACTGATTGCTCTCTAGTGCCACATATTGGAAACAGGAAGTGATGTTTACGTCATTTGTGCTGTACACACTTGCTTTGCTGCCACCTGTACAACTACTGTTACATACGGCTGCTTCTGCTCTTATGCTTCTTCAAAAGAATGTCTTCTACTAGTAGTAGAGCTGCATGTCTAGTTGTTGTATGACCTAAACAGTGCTGATTAGTAATGAATAAGTAATTAAGGTGCTTGTGTTTGTCATGTTGTGTGTTGGCAGTCATGGCGTCTCCTGGCCTGCTGCTGCTGTTGATGTCGTCCTCCCTCCTCCTCTCCATCATGAGCGTCTCAGCGTCTCCAGACCAGAACCAACTGATGGAAGTCACTCAAAAATTAAACAAAGTGAAGGAAGGGGCTGCCAAGTTTATTCATGACCACCCTGACGAGATCAGGACAGCAGTGACCCCTTTTCTGGAGATGATACCAGTGGCTGGGCCCCTCATAATTGCTATTTCCAAGGTGGGATTGGGCATAATAAACAATAACCTAAAAGGTAATGAAATTTTAGATGCTCTCAAGGAAGAATTTCAAAGTCTTAATTCTAAGCTTGACAAATATCACGTAGAGCAGAAATGGGACACCTGGGCAGCCGGTGCATACCACAAGCCTGAGATCAAGATTAATGTAGCCTGGGACATGTCTAAAAAGATACTGCTGAGTCTCGTCCAAGCAAGAAACAGCGATGAGATGGAAAGATTAAAAAAAAAGATTATTACTATCTGCTCAGAGAGCGAGGCCGCCACTATGACCTTGCACTACTACCTAACATCTGAACCACGAACCTTTACAAATAACCTCGCAAAGGAACTGGCTGATCATGTTAGATGTCATGAAAAGGATCTCAGAGAATACACAGTGTTCATCTCTAAACTCATCTACAAGGGCAACACACTGAATCGGTTATGTTACAAACTTGAGCAAATAGAGTCCAAAGAATTAGTTAATGGGGACGCTGACATCGCATACAACGCTACATCAGCTATGTTCCAAATCCACAAGAACTGCATTTTAAACAGTTTAGATTACATTAAACCAGAGGTGGAGGAGCTCATTACAGACACCAAAGACCGTCAACAGCTAGCACATAAGGTCAGGTCTTTCTTGGTGCAGAATTATGACAGGTATGACTGGATGGTTGTTGCATTTATATCCCAACGTTCCAAACATAAAATAATTAAAATATTAAACAGCCACGTCCTGACAGGATTTACTGAGGTCACAAAAGGGAAAGTTAGCGTGGGCGTAGCCAGACAGGTGAAAGGGACTCACACAAAGGCAGATGAAGTTATAAAAACCATCAAGAGCTGCCTTACTGAGTCAGTTTGGTGTTATGAGGTCGCAGTGAAACTCCGTGAGTGTAGTAAAACTGTGGACGGTGTTCCAGTGTCTGAGACTTACACAGCAGTACACGCCTTTATATTTGAAGGTCATGACAGTATTCCAGTGTCTGACACAAACACAGCAGCACAGGCCTTATCAAGAGAAGCTGAAGACAGTCAGGATGTAGAGGAGGCAGAGGATGTAGGCTCCGCTGACCCTCAAGACACTAGTATTCCTCACATTTATACAGGGAAGTGTAAGAGATATCCTGATATTGCAGGCAAGGTACTTCATACTCTGAAGATATCTGTGAAGGTTGGCAAGTTTGTGGTTATGATCAAAAGTGATGAAGAGTTGGGGACTAAAGATCCCTGCTCCAAGCTGAAGTGTGGTGAAGGGGAAAGAGGCAAATGTGTTCCTGTGGAAGGCGCCTTTGTAGCGATGTGTGAGTGCAACCCGCCGTACTATGGCCAGAACTGTGAGGAGAGCTTAGACGATTACAAGAAAAGCTTAGAGAGCTCCATGGAGCAAGTTTTACAGCCAGGAGTGCCAGAAAGGCCGCCTCGACAGCCAGCAGTCCCAGAAAGGCCGCCTCGACAGCCAGCAGTCCCAGAAAGGCCGCCTCGACAGCCAGCAGCCAGCAACATTAAGTAAAATCCTCTTGTTTGATGTATTCCATGATATAAAGGCTGTTTAGTTTCCCCTTATTTCTTGACCTGCCTGCTTGTTAGCAGTTTTCTGCAGAGGCTTAGAAGAAAAGATATTATCATGTGAACACATGATCTCATATCATGTCTCAAGATAATGTTTTGCCCGCCAATAGTCAGTAAGCACTGAGAGGACACCCTGAAACAAACTGAACTCAACAAGGACTTTGACATCAATCTGGATTAAAACAAACCATCATTACTCCTGTCAAACAAAGCTGAGTGTGGGAGCTCGTTTCATGGAGCTGACTTCTCTGACAGCTAGCTTGGTGTTTCTGACTGCAGCAACTGAGGATGTAAAAACTTCACAACAACATGTTTCTCTGATGGACAGGTGTGAGTAAGACCCTCAGTCTGTGATCGCCATGTCTGACATCCTCCCATCTGTGTTAGTTATTACATCATCAGCTGCTAGGCAGAGTTTAGCCGCAACGCAAACCGCTAAGTAGAGCGAGCCTCTGTCCACAGACAGGAGGGACGAGCTTCCTTCATACGGCCACAAACAAGTAAAGAACAGACTGACATCAAAAGTCTTCTGTGACCTGATGCTAACGACCACCTGCTAACGACCACCTGCTAACGACCTCCTGCTAACGACCACCTAATGACCACCTGCTAACGACCTCCTGCTAACGACCACCTGCTAACGACCTCCTGCCTGTCAATGAGATCAAACTGGACAGAGTTTAAACCCCTGAGATGCTTCTTCTGCTTCAAGCTTCTGTCCTGATTTTCTAAGTTGCTCAAATAAATAAAGATTCACTTTCATCGTCTCTGGTTTGTCTTTGTGTATATGCTTTAAAAAAAAATGTATTTATATATTATAATTATAAATATAATTTATGATTTTTATTTTAAATGAAGCACTTAAAGGCTAATTTCTAATTACTTTTGAAAACAGAATGTATTTATTAGTGTGGCTGAAAGAGGGTGTTTACAGTCACAGAAGAAGAGACTGGAGAGGGGAGATTATGAAGACTCGTATTCACAGTCAGAGAGACGGAGTTTAATATAACTACAACAAAACCAACTACATACCATAAAAGACAGGGAACAGCTGCTGGTTATTGAAGCTGCCACAGCACAAATGTGTTCAGTTATCCTGACGTTACACTCGTGAGCTGTCTGTGATGTTTCCTGAGTCTGTCTTGGCCCTGACTCTCCCTGCAACAAATGTTTGTGAACACAGAACTGTCTTCAATGCAAACTGGCCTAACAAAGTCTTTACTATGTGAATATTAGAATATACCGTATGTCTACTAGCAATCCAAACAACTTACAAGCTCGTCCTCCTCAGTTTGTTCTGCTGCTGCGACCTCTGACCTCTTCCTCTTAAATGCTGCAGGATGCTCGTCTCTGTGTCAACATTTTGAATAATTTTAAACTTATGGACACGTAGCAGGTTTTTAAGGCCGAGGATGGTCACAGACAGAGGCACACAGATGGCCCGGGAGTTTGTCCGTGGTCAGCCTTCTCTCCAGGCAAAGCATTTGTCGGGGCTCTGAGGTATATTCTTGAGAATTTTATGCAAGTAGAGTACATAACTAAATGAGCCATTAAAATACATTTTAAAAACTAGAAACTCCTCTCTACAGGAACTCTCCTAAAGTAATCAGCTAAGCCCTTGAGTAGATAATTAGGCCTAATTAAGCCATATCATTAGAGGTGTTCCGATCAGGATTTTTTTGGGCCGATCACTGAAAGCAGTATCAGCTGATCACGATCACTGGATCTATTTGGAGCCTTTTATTTATCATGTAGCATTATACAGTATACTGTATATTAATTGGTCCTAAAAATAATGCAGTCTTAAAATTAACAGATGATAAAGTATCATGAAACAACAACTGTTTATTTCATTGCCAGGAAACATGTGCAACAAATTCCGCTCAATCTGTGTTAGAGACTTAAACACAGCAGCCTTCGCCTGGTTACTGTGAAAATCTTACAGTTTAACAAATACAGCTTTCCTGTGGAATAAACTACAAAAACAGCATCTTGGAAAATTTACTACAACCATAAAAACTGCAACAAAAAAGGCTGCAGCCAAAATATTTAGGAGAAAAGGAGCAGAGGCATCCTGAGTCGATGATAAACTCTGAAGCAGCTGCTTTGCAGCTTCTTTGACCTTTTTTTAGGGGAGAGAGAGGAGCAGAGAGGGAGAAGGGCTACAGAGAGGAGTCAAACCTGCCTTCAGTAAGATTTGAAAATAAGGAAAATTTAATTTAAATAAAAATGTGCTACAATGTAAATTCCATATTATACAGTCAATTGGTAATATTACATAGGCTACTATGTAAATTATAATTTCATATGGCTTTCCATTAGTAGGCCTTATATCCTTTCAGTGGATTGTTTTCATTTTTTATCCTTGTGCACGAAGCACAGTCTACATCTTTTACATACTGCCACCGACTTTACCAGAGGAGAGAGTAGCAAACACTTTTAAATACGGGCAGAAGATAAAAGTTAAAAATACGGGAGATTTACGGGGGAACATTTAACGGGAGGCTACTGGGTGAAAACCGGAAAAATACAGGAGAATCTCTTGGAAAACAGGAGGGTTGACATGAGAGGACCGGAGAGAGGAGCGGGGTAATGTGAGGCTACATCCACACCGCTACGGTTTAAAACAGTTTCATAACGAAAACGATCTCCGTCAACAGCAGCGTTTCAGCTGCGTATCAGAGTTGATCTCCGTCTGTATTAGAACGACTGAAAACGCATCTAGTGGCTGTTCAGGTAGCCTGCACTGGGCATGTGCGTGCCAGTGTAAACAGTGTAAGTAGCAGACCATTTAGCGAAGAAGAAAGTAATACAGACCAAGAACCACACCAGGCTTTTTTCTTTTTTTGTTTTTGCATTGACAGACAACAAAGTGGAACTGTTACTGAAAGTAACACGGGGGTATGAGAGAGTTGTCGCAAATACAGCGACATGCACAGTAGGCTAACTGTTAAGTGTTATTTACACAGTACTTATATTTTAATAAAAATACCAAAACTAAAACTCTGTAAAGCATCGTGTTTTTGCTTTGCATGACTAATAAGACCGACTCACAAAGCCAAATGTGTGTCATTATAAAGTCCTCTGTTTTGTCCATCGGGTCAGCAGCATTTTCAAACAAACATCAGTAACACTTTACTGCCCAACACTAGTGGGGGAGCGTAGATACATTTACATTTATTCATTTAGCTGACGCTTTTATCCAATGCGACTTACAATTGCTGTACATGTCAGGGGTTCTCTGGGGTTAGGTGTCTTGCTCAGGGACACCATTAGTGGATACGTCACACCATCTACTTATCTACTGCTCCATCACCACCCCAGAGATGTAGACTTTCATACTTCGCAATAAATACAGACCAGATATCTGCAGGCACCAGGTGGGAGAGTTTAAAGCACATATATTATATATATATATATATATATACACAATATTCATTTCTAGTTCCAGATTTAATATGTTCAAACAGAAAATGAAGGAGATGGACTCAAGATTTTGAAAAAGAAGTCAGATTTAGTTATTCAGTATAAACACAGAACAAGAACGTTTTGCCCTTAAAGCTGAATATGAAGAGCTTTAAAAACTAAAAACTGAAAACAGTCTAATCAGACTTCAGCTTATAACCACGGTGAAAAACACAGAACTCCAAGGCTGTGAAAAAGAGACTGGATTCTAGACTGCAGTTAGGAGTGAACCATACATTTGTTTCATGTTATAACGCCTTCATCAGACCGACTGTCCAATAGATTCAGTAAACCAGATCCGTTTGATCTCCGCTGAGGAGAAAGCAGAAAACCTTGGTGTAGCAGAACAGTTTCCAGGCCAGCGACCTGCATCTGCATCCTGATGGAAGCAGTGTGAAAAAGGGCAGAGAGGGTAACTGGGGTCATGTGCTTTACGTGTGGTGGCTTTACTGTTGGGGTCTGATGGATTCTGGGTGGGAAGGCCAGTTATTTTTGATGCAGTGTGAGCTTGTTCCCTTTGGTGGGGGGGGCAGTAGAGGAGAAAGGGTTGGAGCATGCTCTTGTACAGTAGCAGCAGGTGATGTGGGTGACAAAGAGCTTTAAGTTTTCAGATGAGGGTCTGTTGACAGCGTTTACGGATGTCAGTGGTGTCTTAGTCAAAACTCATTTTGTTGTCCAGAGCGAGTCCAACGTATGTGAAACACCACAGACCAGCAGGTTCTTTATGAATGCAGGTTGTGGGAGACTTCCTGGGTCCCTGATAAATAATTCTTTAGTTTTACTTATATTCAGTTGGGGGTAGTTGTTGGTGCACAATTGTGTGAGGTGGGAGATTTAGAGGATGGATATTTATTCATTATAAAAAATGTTTATTTGTTTAACTGACCTTTACTGTAGGTCCTTCTTGTCATTTGGTCTTATTATTTAAATTTGTTTAATTTATTCAGTGTAATTTGTACCATAAGATGTTTATTTCATCTTGTTCTGTTGGGGAAGGTTTAGTTCTGTTTATATATATGTTAACTGTGTCAAATGAAATTAAAAGGTGTTTTCAAAATGTGTGACAATAGAAAAAATTAGTGTTCAATTCTTTTTTAATATTTCTAACATTCATACCAGACGTGACTCATGTTGGTATTATCTCTTAGACCTTCCTGTCACTCACAGAATCAGACAGGTAAAAAGCTTTGCTGGAAAAAATCCCTTTCATTTAGAAAAACCACCAAAACAGCGGTCTGTGGTAAAGGTTAGCCCGGTCCAGAGCTCAGGGACTTCAACGGGAGGTGGTCGAGTGATATTTCATCGCAGCATCATGAGAATCTGTGCTCACAAAAGTGTTCGAAAAGGAGTCTTTTTTATCTGCTTTACTTCTGAATAAAAAAGGTTTGTTGTCATTCATTATAATTAATCCTAATAAATATTGTGACAGTGAACTAGACTGAGCAGCCGCCCTCTTTGCTGCTCTGTTGTGTAACAGGATGGGGTTGAAACGTTCATGTGGTAACTTCCTGAAACAAGATGCCCGAAGCAGCAGCAGAGATCTTGGACGGGTAAAATCACGTCTTCCATTGGTTACAACAGGCACAGCTGTCTGATGCAGGGACGGAAGTAGACTTAATGATGAATGGCCTGTCGTGCTGCTAAAGGTTAGTTTACATCAGTAATGTAAGTAAAACATTAAAAAGACAAACATTACTTTGTTTCATTGGTGCCTCGATGAGGTTTAATCTGCTGTTTGTTCCTTTTATGCTGCAGAAGAAAAAAAACAGCATTTTGGCAAAATCTGACACATCTCATATTTCACATTATCGCTGTGCTCTCGCTGAAAAATATATCTAAAGGTGAAATTTCACATGCCAGTGAGTGTGAAGTCGAGAGTCTTCAAATAACCACAGCACACAGGAAACTCACTCATGCAGATGTCGTAACCCTTAATGTGCAGCTCCGAGCCAACATGCCGCTGTAGGAAGACCTGAAAGGTCCCTCAAATGTCCTCAATCTTATAAGAAGTGTTTATGTTTTGGGATAAAGTTCAGAAAATAAGAATCAAACAAAGCATTCGTTCACAATAATCAACAGAAACTCAGTGGCCCACTTAGATGACTGAGATCTTCCTGCAACAATCACACTGACAGAAGCTGTTTTAAGTAACTAGAGGACGCGGGGTTTCAGGGTGAAACTCACGTCTCTGCAGCATGTGTGAAGAAGAAGCAGGAAGCCTTTAGTGTCTCAGAGTGAGCGGTTCTGTTGGATCTGTTGGTGTGGAGTTAGACGAGAGCTCTGCAGGCCACATTAGCTGCTGCTAGCATAACAGCTGTCAGAGAAAGGGTTGCATTGTGGGTAATGAAGGTGGCAGGTTTTGATCAGGAAGAAGAATGTGTGGAATAGATCAGAAAACGTCTCTAGTGCTGCAGGACGGCAGGAACAAAGGGTTGCTTGTGGTTTTGATCATGTGCTGCCGTTTCCTTCTGGTAAACAGGGGGAGTTTAATTTTTGATGCCGGGTCCCTTATTTAAAATAAGCTTATTATTAAGCTGCTGTTGATGTGGTTCTGATGATCTGGCAGTCTTTGTAATGTGCTGTACTTTGTACCGACCCTCAACATGGATGTTCCCAAACACACTAATCAAGCCAGCTTAGCACGCTGTGTGACAATAATTGAAGACATTGAAGGATATAAAGGTCCCTTATAAACTTATTTAATTTGTAAATATTCTTTGCTGCAGTGATTCTGCTTTAAATGGACACAACCTCAAATATATTGAAAGGCTGAGATTCTTTCAACTGATTCACCATCATGTGAACACATTGAACTAAATTA
>JALXJV020000007.1:2926936-2950466 GCA_024633595.2 Lepomis macrochirus
CCTTCTGTCCCCTCCTGACTCCTCCTGACTCCTTCTGTCCCCTCCTGACTCCTCCTGACTCCTTCTGTCCCCCTCCTGTCCCCTCCTGACTCCTTCTGTCCCCCTCCTGTCCCCTCCTGACTCCTTCTGTCCCCTCCTGACTCCTCCTGTCCCCTCCTGACTCCTTCTGTCCCCCTCCTGACTCCTCCTGTCCCCCTCCTGACTCCTCCTGTCCCCCTCCTGACTCCTCCTGTCCCCCCCTCCTGACTCCTCCTGTCCCCTCCTGACTCCTCCTGTCCCCCTCCTGACTCCTTCTGTCCCCCTCCTGACTCCTCCTGTCCCCCCTCCCGTCCCCACAGGCGATGCCCACTCTGATCGAGCTGATGAAGGACCCCAGCGCGGTGGTGAGGGACACCACGCGTGGGACGGTGGGAGGGATCTGCGAGCTGCTGCCCAAGCCGCCATCAACGAGGTCTACCTGGCCCCCCTGCTGCAGTGTCTGATCGAGGGCCTGGGGGCCGAGCCCAGAGTGGCCTCCAACGTCTGCTGGGTGAGTTGTGGAGCGGAGACACGCCTGAGGACCAGGATGCATGAGTGTTCCTGGTGGTTCAGGTTCCAAGTGTCCCCTGGTCAGACCTCCGTCTGGGTCCCAGGAGCCCCTCCTGTGGGAGGAAACAGACTGTCAGCTTTAGCTCCTGAACTCTGTGGTAGAAACGTTTAGTGACTCTGGCGAGCTGAACGACTTCCTGTTTCCTCCCGCAGGCCTTCTCCTCTCTGGCCGAGGCGGCTTACGAAGCCACGGACGCTGCGGAGGACCAGGAGGAGCCCAGCACCTACTGCCTGTCCTCGTCCTTCGAGATCATCGTCCAGAAACTGCTGGAGACCACAGACAGGTAGAGGGGCTGATGGGAAGTTCACTCGCTGCTGCGGTGTGACAGCTTCCTGTTTCAGGGACTTCCTGGTTTCAGTGTGGCGAGTCCTGCCCACAGTTAGTTTATAAAACGCTTTGAACAGGAAGTTTAAATAAAGGATCAGATCTCTGCGACGCGCCGACAGGCGGAAACTCTGCTGCTGTTTCTGTTCACTTCCTGAATGATCAGCAGGTCGTGACGGCTGCGGCGCCGAGTTTCACTTCGTCCCTGGAGGGAAACTAGTCCTGAGCGCACAGGGTGACTCAAGTTAAACCAGAACCTGAGCAACAGAAGAACGCGGTCTTAGTTTGGACTCTGTTTCACGTTCGTCATCAGCCGAATGAAAACGGCACGTTTTTATATTTAAAGCCCCCCTCCAGTGTATTTTGACATTTCTATGATATTTCATATTTTTCTGAGTCACTTCCTCACAATGTTGATTACCCACATAGTTCGCCAAATATTTTTTGACAAATAGCTTAATTTTGTGCTCAAAGTTGCAAAAGTTGCTTAGTTGTTAAAACGGGGTGGTGACGTATGACTTTAGTAAATTCCATAAGTCATACGCCATTCTCCAAGCTTCGCGAGGCGCACTCTCATGCCTCCGTAAAACTGTCAGGCCTCGCTCAGAGCATCAAATCGATAAACATCGCTGTGAACTAACAAATTTATCATGTCCTTCACAAAACGCTGCCGCACTTTCACCTGCCACCGCCTTGTATACAGTCTGTAACATGCATTTTACTGACGGCCGCTTTACCAATGCATCGGGCGGAGACACCCCCCACCTCCGCGGTAAAGTAAGTGCACCATAAAATGTAGCTGGAGTTATCGTGTGCAGCTGCGACAGGACCATCGACTGTGTGATTGATAACAGCTGATACGCGCACATTAGTTTGTATCATGACTAAGTAACAGCTGCTCCTGCCAGACAGTAAAGTGGACTAAACTTTACAGTGTAGTGATGTTAACACAGCATGTCGTTAGTGAACACTCCAGCCGGTCAGTTTTTGGTTGTCATGGTAATGTTACGTCCGACTATTAACCACACCCCCATTCTCTGTTTGAGAAAGAACGGTCGCAAAAAACAGCCGTTAAAACTGGCTGGAGGGGGAGTTTAAAATGGCGAGAAGCTCGACTCTGACGTCACTTCCTGTCTGAAAATATCAGATTGAACTTTTGAAAGTTTCGTGATGACGTAAATTTTTTTTTAATTTGAAAATATTAGTGATGCATCAAGAAAACCGCTCGCTCGGCCTCATGAGGCAAAAGTGCTGATAAGTTTTCCCGAACAGTCCGGTTGCCATGACGGCAGCGTGGAAGCTTTTTAAAGTGTCTGAGCCGTTTGCAGACTCTGTTCGGCTGAACTGTCTCCAGCACATTTGCTCCATCTGCGGCTGACTTCTTACCCCGGACCCTCACGGGCGGCGTGCGCGCCGCGTTACGGCCGCCGTAGCTAAACGCTGCCATTCTAGTCGACGCTTGTGCTCAAACCGGAAGGACGGGCAGCCGGGCTCTTTTTGACTGAAGACGCGTCGAGCAGCAGATGAGCTGGGCAGGAAGTCAGACACAGAAACGGAGAATCAGGTTGATTTTCAAAATAAAATACCTTCTACAGACAGCTGATCATGTATCAACAATAGACAGTTGAAACAGTTTAACTACGTCGCCTCCTCATCATAACGTAGAAGCACAACAATCAAGGACAACTCACTGCCCGTATTCTGAAATGCTCCATGTGGGGAATTCAGGCAGGTTAGAGCCTTTATCCTGTCAGGAGAGAGTCCTACCTGCAGAGAGGCTGTGAGGCTTCATGTTACTACATTATTTGTCGGACTGGATGGATTTAACATGTGACAACGTCCGCTTTTCAAAATAAGGCGTCTGTACAGGATGGAGATAAGATTAACTGGATTATATTCACAGGAAGTAGAAAACATACGTGGCTCGTGGCGTAGCGGTGTGACGTAGCAGTGTGACGTAGCGTGGCTCTTGACCCCGGTGTTTCCTCCTCAGGCCCGACGGTCACCAGAACAACCTGCGCTCGGCCGCCTACGAGGCTCTGATGGAGATCGTCAAGAACAGCGCCAAGGACTGTTACCCTGCGGTCCAGAAGACCACGCTGGTCATCATGGAGAGGCTGCAGCGGGTCCTACAGATGGAGGTGAGAGGGGACGGCGGTGGGTGGCGTGGGGGTTTACTTCCTGAAAACAGTCTGTCTGCCTGAAAACACGTGTTCACGCCTGCTGCCTCTTCCTGTGTCTCAGTCTCACATCCAGAGCACCTCGGACAGGATCCAGTTCAACGACCTGCAGTCGCTGCTGTGTGCCACTCTACAGGTGAGCCACCCGAGCCGCCGGTCACAACGCTCTTACTCTGATGAAAGGCGCTTTAACGCTCTTGTTGTGGCGGTCTTCCCGCAGAACGTCCCTGGCGTAAGGTGCAGCATCAGGACGCCCTGCAGATCTTCAGACGTGGTGATGGCGCCTCTGCTGAGGATGTTTCAGAGCACCGCCGGCCCGGGCGTTCAGGAGGACGCCCTGATGGCCGTGTCCACGCTTGGTGGAAGGTGCGATGCGCACACGCCGCCCGGTCCAAAGATGAGGCTGCGGTGTGTCAGGACGGAGGCTGACGTCTGTTTCTGTGTTTCAGTTCTGGGCAGCGACTTCCAGAAGTACATGGATGCCTTCAAGCCTTTCCTGGGAATCGGACTGAAGAACTACGCTGAGTATCAGGTACCGCAGTCTGGCCCCGCCCCCTCCGGGGGTCAGCATGTGATGATGAGCAGCTCTTAGCAACATACTGTGATGATGATGATGATGCTGTGGTTGCAGGTGTGCCTGGCGGCGGTGGGTCTGGTGTGCGACCTGTGCAGAGCTCTGATGTCCAACATCCTGCCTTACTGTGACGAGATCATGCAGCTGCTGCTGGAGAACCTCGGGGTGAGGACCTCCCCTTCCTGTCTCCTCCCCTTCTTCCTGCCCCTTCCTGTTTCTCCGTGGCTCCCGATCAGTAAAGGTAAAGTCCTCTCCGCCTCTGTCCTCAGAACGAGAACGCCCATCGGTCGGTGAAGCCTCAGATCCTCTGGGCGCTCGGTGACATCGCCCTGGCCATCGGAGGCGAGTTCAAGAAGTACCTGGACATCGTGCTGGACACGCTGCAGCAGGCGTCCCAGGCCCAGGTGGACAAGGTAAAGACCCGGGAGGCTGCGCAGGTGTCCTACAGGGTGTTCGGTCCGTGATGATAAACATGCACCACGCTGACCGTGATGTACAACCAACCACGTTTATCGACCGAGAGCTGAACACTGCCGCCTGCGGGGGGGGCCGGGTTCTGCAACCCGGACCAGAAAGACGACCGGCCGTCTGAGTTTCCGTCATTAAATAAATTAATACATTTAAGTTTGGATGTGTTTAAATAGAAAGTGTCCACTTTACCACGGGGTCCACGTGTTTGACCAGCTGTGTGTCTCTGCAGACGGACTACGACATGGTGGACTACCTGAACGAGCTGAGGGAGGGCTGTCTGGAGGCCTACACCGGGATCATCCAGGGCCTGAAGGGGGACCAGGAGAACGTGCACCGTAAGAACACACCGGTCACGCGTGACCGCGACGCCCGGCGTCGACGCCGGTTCCTCTTCCCTGCGCCAGTGAAGCAGGAGGATTTTACTGACGTCGCAGAGAAACTCGGGTCTTTTTCACCCAGGAAGCTTCGGGCTGCGGCCCCACGGCTTCCTGGTTTTGCGGGACCCAACAAACAAAGTTCTGATTTTAGGAGTGACGACGGAAACGTTTGATCTGATTGATTTTCTCCTCCCTTCCTTGTCTCCTCCCTCCTTTCTCCCTCACTCCTTGCCTCCTTCCTTGTCTCCTCCCTTCCTTTTTTCCTCCCTCCTTGCCTCCCCCTTCCTTTCTCCCTCCTTCCTTGCCTCCTTCCCTCACTCCTTGTCTCCTTCCTTGTCTCCTTCCCTCCCTCCTTGTCTCCTCCCTCCTGCAGCTGACGTGATGCTGGTCCAGCCTCGGGTGGAGTTCATCCTCTCCTTCATCCATCACATAGCTGAAGACGAAGATCACTCTGACGGAGTCGTGGCCAACGCTGCTGGACTCATTGGGTGAGGAGGAGGGGGAGGAGTTATGGGGGGAGGGGCTAGACCTGGATCTGGATCGTGCAGCGTGATGTTAAACTTAAAATCTCTCGTAGTTTTTTCTCTCAACATTTAAGCCTCAGTGGTGTGTTTCTTTGTTTGTTTGTTGTTGGCGTCTGTTTCCTGTCTGCATGCGCAGCAGCGCACCTCTGCACGGCGTTCGGTAAAGACGTGATGAAGCTGGTGGAGGTTCAGCCCAGCTCATCAGCGACCTGCTGACGGAGGGCCGACGCTCAAAACCACCAAGACCAAGACGCTGGCCACCTGGGCCACCAAGGAGCTCCGCAAGCTCAAGAGCCAGGCCTGGTGAGACGCCGGGCGGCGCCCATCGGACCCGGCCACGCAGACTGTAGAGGGGAGGGGCACAGACTCCCGCCGTCCCGCTGGCGCCGTTTCTTCTTGTCGTTTCAGATTGTTGCTGGTGGGGAAGAGAGAGAGAGAGTTGAGTGATCGACATCAGTGAACAATGAGGACAAACTGCCCACTGGAACGAACTCTTCTGTTTGTCGGAGCGTCCGGTCGAGCAGAAGTGATGGCGTGTGAGCTGAGATGAGTGTCTGTGTGTGAGAGAGAGAGAGACGTGTGAGCGGCGAGAGATGACATCACACCACCTTCAGTTCCAGCAGGCGACCCCTCCCCTTCCTCCTGGACGGCCTGTGGACTGGACTCTGACTCCCCCCTCCCACCCGGATCAAAACAAACAAGAACTCACCCTCGAGGCCCTCCCCTCTCCCACTATCCACCTCTCGCCAGTAGCCGGGCTCTCCTGACGTCACCGACCCGGCGCCGCCGCCCTCGAGCCGGGGAGGGGAGGAGGGACATTAAGACATGACGAAAATAAAAGACTTTTGTGGAATCAAAGATAAAACCGAGCGGACTTCTGTGGAAAACTTTTTGTTGCTCTTATTTTTCTTCTTCTTCTTCTTCCGAGCACTAAAACAGCGAAGGAGATCTGACGGACACGAGCGCCGCCGCCCCGTGTTCGACGCTCTTATCCCGAAACAACAGCACTAAATTCCTTCAAAGTAAAAGTAGAAAGCCGGCGAGGAGTCCTGGAGGGAGCGAGTGCCAAATGGAGAGTAGCTTAGCGGAAACTAAAACGAGCTGTCTGAGCTGCGGTGATGCGTTCCGCTTTTATTTCCCGCTGCACCTGGTTTGGGAAAAGGTCACTCACCGTCTTTGCTTGTCTAAAAACAAAAAAAAAAAAGAATTGAAGACGTTTGTAAAAGGTTCTATTTTTCCATTTCTCTGCTGAAAATACAGTTAAAACCAATAAAATGATGTGAAACATTCCCCACGCAGTTCTGGTGATTTGGCTCTTCCTGTCGGACTGACGGGAAGTTCTGGACTCTGCTGATCGGAGGCCGGACTTTGGCTCCTGAGTTCGGTGGCCGCCTCCCACCGACGGTTTGTTTACTCGACGCCACAAAGAACCGTGATCCTTTTTCTTTTTTTACTTCATGGCTTGTTTGGTAGCAGCAGCTCGGCTCTTTGCTGACGGGGAGATCTGATTTTTTTTTTTTCTTTTGGGACGTTGAGTTTGTTGTTGGTGTGAAAATCCCGACGGCGCTGCAGAAAGCTGAGCGCGCTCAGTGTGCTGCCTGTCCGCCTCGTCTCCGGGTCTGAACGCTTCACTTTCAGTCGGTAACGATAATCAAACACAGAACGACTTCCTCTGATTAAAAAAAAAACAAAAACACAAAGTGGAAGTTTTCTGATTTGGGAAATTAAAAGTTCACAAATAATTTTCTTTGAGCAGAAAGTGAAGTGTTTGCAGCCTCGGAGGGCTTTTATTTTGTAGAGGTGCGGCAGCAGCCGTACTTCCTGTTGACATGATGAACCTGGCAACAAGATTATTACTGAATTGTGAATCATTTAAAGCCAATCTGCTTTTTTATTTCATATTCAACTTTAGTGAACTAATAAAGTCTATATTGTACTGAACGCTTCTGCTGCTTCTTCTGACCACAGACACACACAGGAAGTGAGGTCAGAGGGGTGACCGCAGGAAGTGAGGTCAGAGGGGTGACCGCAGGAAGTGAGGTCAGAGGGTGACCGCAGGAAGTGAGGTCAGAGGGTGACCGCAGGAAGTGAGGTCAGAGGGCTGACCGCAGGGAAGTGAGGTCAGAGGGGTGACCGCAGGAAGTGAGGTCAGAGGGCTGACCGCAGGAAGTGTCCTGCAGACAGAAATCATGTTCACATCTTACCGATCTGATAAATATGAAGTTAAAGCTCAGGAACATTTCAGTCAGCTGACTTTGATTTATTTTAATTTTATTGGTTCAAACTAAAATAATAAATGTAAAATATTACAAAAACAAAGTACAAAAATCCTTTTGAAAGAATCCATGTTTTTAATATAAGTAACAAAATACAAAACTGACCAATCTCATTAAAATATAATTTAAAAATCAAATCAAATTAAATAGCATGTAAACACCCAGCAGAATATAAAGTGAGTAGAAGTTCTGCATACTGAGAAGTTTGTTGATGCTGTTGTGTTTTTATATTCGTCTGAATGCAGGACAAAGTGTTTCTGCCTGAGATCAGAGGCGAGTTTCTTTGCAGCCAGACAAAACGTTTTATCAACAGAACCTTAACGCCGTTACAAACCCGTCGCAGCTGATTGGGTCAGACACGCCCACCAAACGGAGCAAAACACACCTGGAAGCCAGTTGGGGGACGTTTCAAGGAAACATGTCGTTCAATCCGAAAACGTTGCAAAACGTTTTGAGCTTGAACTCGCCCTGGTGTGTTTTGTCCCGTCTGCTGTCTCAGGTGTTCCCCAATCAGCTGCCACAGGTTTGTAAACACAGCCGTTAAAAAGGTAAATGCAGTGCACCTGCGTGCACAGCGGGGAGTTCAGGGAAGCAACGTTTCTGTTGATAAGAACATTACAAAACATTTTGCTTTGGTCGGCGCTGAACTCTCCTGTTTGGAACAACCAAAGTGTCAGAAGTGAATGGAAGAATAAAGAAATGCAGAAATATAAGAAAGAATTAATTAAAGAACCAACATACATTAGCTTTTGCCTTTTCCTCACGAAACCTGCTGTCATTGCCATCACTTTAAGACAGTGATTCCCAAAGTGGGGGTCGGGACCCACAGGGGGGTCGCGAGCCAGAGAGGGGGGGTCGCAAGTTGATTTCCTGAAATAAACGATTAGAAATAGCATATGTTAGCCGTGATTGTAACACAAGATAAAACTAGTGGCTAAATTTAAAATAAAACCAAGCTAACAAATAAAAAGGGAACAGCTCTTCTGATTTTCTTTGACCCCTCTGACCCCTGAGGTCACTCGCGACAGATTTACTGACACATTAGCGTACAGAATCAGTTGGTTTGTGTTGTCTCGCGCTCGTGTTTGGATACGCCTATAGTGCGTCTTGCGGTTGTCGCGCAATGTTTATATACGCTTATAGTGGGGTCGCGAGGTCACTTATACCGTGACTTTGGGGGGTCGTGGGCTGAAAGTTTTGGGACCCCTGCTTTCAGAGACTTGTCCTGTCTTTACCTTTGCAAACCCAACCTGTCAATCAATGTGTTTGGCCCGCCCTCTAAGTCAAGTCTGAGCAGCTGATTGACACTATAAAAAATCGACGTCACCGCTGGTTTCTGAGCAGCCTGTTCTGAAGCAGCTCAGGTTCCTGATGTCTGACACCAAGCTGATCTGCTGCTGCGCCTTGTTAGCATGGAGGCAGCTAATCGGCCGGACGACGGCGCTGGTTGGCAGCCGGATCATCGCCAGCTTGACGTGAAACTGGAGGTAAGTTAACCTGAAACTACTCAACAAAACGTGAAATCACCATTTATTAGACTTTAAACTACACAAAGGTAAAAATAAATCTGAAGCAGATCAGTGACCCTGAGCTTAGAGTTTCTCACTACAGTTAGTCTGTTTGGATTTCACTTGATTATGACGTCACATTATTAATAAACTAGTGACAGATTACAGACGAGGGTCGATGTTTAGCTCACAAACCTTTACACACAACTTTTATCGTCTAACAGCTTAACGTTAAAGATCGTAGTGTTGATGCACCTGACAGCTGAGCGACATGGTCGTCTTGAGTGTAACTGACATGTCTTTCAGAGGTCGCTTGTTGTGGAGGTCACAGCCCCCCGAGGAGCCCCCCCCCCCACACCCCCCCGTCTGCCACACTCAGCTTAAACTGCTAAGACTTGGCATCTGATTTTCCAGGTTCTGTCTCTAAAGGACAACATATTTAAAGGTTGTGTCACATTTTCAGGTTAAAGTTTCTCCACTATGTGGCGCAGCCTTGTCCACATGTACGTTACCTCTGTATTTCCCATCACCTGAAGCCTTCCTGACGCTTTTATTTCCCTCCCACAGTGTGGATCAGATGTCCCACCTGGAGCCCAGAGAGCTGCAGAGACCAGGGATGGGTCTTCAGTGTGCTGGTTTCTGTGGACGTGGACCGATGTTCTTCTCTTTTACATTTAATGTTAGTTTTAAATAATGTCCACATTTGTGTTTCGTGGCCATTTAAAAAATTCTTTATGGTTCACACTGTAATAAATTCCATTTATATTCACACTCTGTCTGACTGAAAATGTTCGATTTCACAAGCTTATTAGATAAAAACATCAAACTCTTAATAAATCTAGTTTAAATTGAAAAGTGAAAATACCCAAAATGGTTCGTGTTTTATATAAAACGCTGCCAGTTTTTATGCAGAATATCTCTGTGCAGAAGTGTTTCCACTTTCTACCTTATGCTTAAAGATGAAATAAGGAGCCTTAGACTCCGGACCAGAGCCTGAGGTCTGAAGTGCTGCTCCAACCTGTGTAAGTGCTGAAACAAAGAATCACCTGCAGGCCCAGTAATTCTGAATCCAACAGGGGGGGGGCATCATAAATTGTGAGTTTGCAGACTCTGCGGCCTCACGGTGTCTCTTACACGTCCTATTCAGGGTCCAGATTATTCTCTGTTTTGCACAAACATAACTTCTCAGCGAGTGTCACATCTGTCTCTTAAAGAAATGTTGGTTTTACTTGGACCTTAATGTTCAAATAGAAGCTCACCCGGACACAAACCTGCCTACCTGCCTCAGGACAAAGTGCAGAATCCCCGTCTCATGTGGACAAACAGCAGAAACAGCTTGATGGACAGAACACAGAGTGAACAGTTAACTTTATTTAAACATGGAGGATCTAACATTAGACAAAATAAAGCTCGCTCAGCCTTTATGAGTTTTCCCACTTCGTTCAGTCCACAGACACCTGACCTGTTGGCAAACCCTCCGCTGCTCGGAGGAGGATCATGATCCTTCACCTGGTTACTAACTTCACCTGATGCAGGTACAGCTTTATAACAGCAGGTGGCGCTGTTGTCTCATTTAGAAAGATTTATTAACTTTGTTACACTAAACACTGTAGTATTAATCTTTACTGCTCTTTAGTCACATGTGCAATAATAATAATCTAATCTAAGTGACAGAAGATGGAGAACAGACTGAAGAGATGATGAAGACTCAAACAAAACTGACTCCGCAGCATGAAAACATGAAGCAGCTGCTGGTTAATGAAGCTGCCAAATGTGTTCAGTTAACCTGAGCTGTCTGATGTTTCCTGAGTCTGTCTCGGCTCTGACTCTCCCTGCAGCACGTCTGTGAACAGCTGTCCTCAGAGCAAAACTCTGATGCTGCTGCTGGAATATCAAAGTATTTTACTGCGTCTACAGGCTCGTCCTCCTCAGTTTGTTCTGACCTCTGACCTCTTATCATTCTGTAGGATCCTCGTGTGAACATTTTCACTACTTTTAAATTGTTTATGAACACGTGGCACGAGACACACGCACACCTCAGGACACAAGTTTGTAAGGTCAAGGTAAATATGTTTATGATATAAAATAATAAAATACAAAACTCACAAAATCAACAATATTAAAATAAATAATCATAATAATAAAAATAGAAAATAAAAAAACTTTTGGTAAAACAGGGAAAATTTATCAAAAACATAAAAACACATTTTCACGAATTAATCCTGACGTCATTAAGTCCCCGGCAGCTGATCCGGGAGCAGCTGTGATGGCCGTACCCTGCGCCGATCGGCCTGCTAACTCTGTTCCTAACAGTTCCTACCACTTCCTAACAAAGTCCTACCAGTTCCTAACAGGTCCTAACGAAGTCCTAACAAAGTCCTAACAATTCCTAACAGCTTTCCTACCGAGTCCTAACGTGGGGCAAAAGGACCAATGGGGAAAAGGGAAACATCCCTTTTCCCCATTGGTCCTTTTGCCCCACGTGACTTTAAGCGCCGTCTCTGACCGCGTCAACGCATAAAGTCAGAAAGAAGAGGAAAGCGGAGCAAAAAATGTCCGGTCGACAGTCAAGTTAACTTAGAGACAACAGAAGAAAATCGGTATGTAACGTTACGAGCAAATTTGAATTCTTAAACTTTTAATTTACAAGCTGTTCTTTATATTGAACATAACAAACGGAGAGTGATAAAGTTAATGTTAAGTTATGCTGTCAACCATCTGTGCATCACCGCCAGCATCCCAGAAAGAGACTCTTATAATTAACAACACAGCAAAAAAGTGTCCGTTAACTACGCGTCAAACTCTCGTTATTTTTTAGCAATAACGTTAGTTGTTGTTGCTGTGACTCGATGTAACGTTATCTCATTAACGTTACTGAACGGTCCGGAGTAACGTTAGCTGCCTGTCTCTGTAATAACCCCTGCCCTGGATGACGAGTGCTGCTAGCTAACATTAACGTTAATAAAATAAGCGGGAAATTTGAAAAGGGGCGTCTATAATTTTTCTGATATGGGTCAATATCACCGTAGAGTGCCCTTCAGCCCTGAAAATACTCTCAACCAGTTTGATGTAAATCACCTTGTTTATTCATTTTGGAACTGTATTCATTCATTCTAGTGTTGAATTTTCTGCCACGGAAGAGACAAAAAACTGTTGTCTTGATGTCAGTAACGTTAAAGTGGATGGCCTTTTCATAAAGGGGCAGATTCCTCAGGGTGGACAACCATTTAAACGACATGGATAAACTTTTCTTTTTTAATAAATAAAAATATGTTTTTATTACCAAATCATCACACTATGATCATTATTCATAAAGAAAAACGTAATTAAAAAATATTACGATTTGATGATATAATACTCTCATTGAAAATGAATGAGCAGTTGCGTGCATGGCTCGTATCAGAATAGTACGCAAAAAAATCTAGATAATGTCTCTAAAGAGCCAAGAAATGCTTGTTTATGAATATAAGAACAACATGCAACCAACACTTCCCTATTGATTTTATGTTAAGACAGTTTAGTTATTAATGTACAGGACACTAACACCAAAAAGCACTCTATCATCAATATCTCAGTGTTTTCCCTGACATGTACCCTGATATTTGCAGAAATGACAAAGACAGGCAAACCCGACGGATACTGGACAGGTATCATGTACCAGTATGCGCACGGGAAATACAAGTTTACCACCGGTAAGCGGCCAGGGGCCAGGAAATGGAAGGCTGTCATACAGCGGATTGACGCCTGTCCGTTGACTCCGCCGCTTAACCTACAAGTCCGGTATTATGACATCTTCGGGAGAAGAATCCCCTGCAGTTGTGGATATCACAAGGTAAGTGATGAGTATACTTAATGTTGAAATCTGTGGCAGTTGCCATAAGCCATTGTGTTAGCTTTTAGCTTTTTCAATAGGCAATTAAAAACATCTACATTAAATGTCCCATTACTTGTGTTTGGATTGAATTTAAATTATTAACAATAATGTTTTAAACCTATTTTTAGAGAAAGGGAAAGAGTTAACTCTTTTTTCACAGTCAGGTGATCAGACAGGTGACAGTGCAGGGACGCAGCAGGCAGGCCCCGTGGCACACAGCACCTCCAGTGCAGGGACTCAGCAGGCAGGCCCCGTGGCACACAGCGGCTCCAGTGCAGGGACTCAGCAGGCAGGCCCCGTGGCACACAGCGGCTCCAGTGCAGGGACTCAGCAGGCAGGCCCCGTGGCACACAGCGGCTCCAGTGCAGGGACTCAGCAGGCAGGCCCCGTGGCACACAGCTGCTCCAGTGCAGGGACTCAGCAGGCAGGCCCCGTGGCACACAGCACCTCCAGTGCAGGGACTCAGCAGGCAGGCCCCGTGGCACACAGCGGCTCCAGTGCAGGGACGCAGCAGGCAGGCCCCGTGGCACACAGCGGCTCCAGTGCAGGGACTCAGCAGGCAGGCCCCGTGGCACACAGCACCTCCAGTGCAGGGACTCAGCAGGCAGGCCCCGTGGCACACAGCAGCTCCAGTGCAGGGACGCAGCAGGCAGGCCCCGTGGCACACAGCACCTCCAGTGCAGGGACTCAGCAGGCAGGCCCCGTGGCACACAGCACCTCCAGTGCAGGGACTCAGCAGGCAGGCCCCGTGGCACACAGCACCTCCAGTGCAGGGACTCAGCAGGCAGGCCCCGTGGCACACAGCGGCTCCAGTGCAGGGACTCAGCAGGCAGGCCCCGTGGCACACAGCAGCTCCAGTGCAGGGACACAGCAGGCAGGCCCCGTGGCACACAGCAGTTCAAGCTGTCAGATTAAGTGCTGTCTTTGTAGCGAGAACGTTAATGCTGAAGAATTTTCAGAGCATTTATCTGACTTCCATGCAGAGGAATGTTGTGAGCAGTGTGGGAAGAAGGTCAGTGGTGCACTTGGGCTTCTCGAACATATTTCAGAAGGTCATGATCTTTCAGTCACCAGCGGGTATGCACCACAACAACCCCCACCACTACAACAACTTCCTCCACAACCGAGACAACCTCCTCCTCAACCGAGACAACCTCCTCCTCAACTGAGACAACCTCCTCCACAACCACAACAACCACCACCTCCTACTCCTGCTACATCGCCATATATTATCCCCCTGAGGCCATTGGTGGTGAATTGGCCAAGTTTTTTGCCTAAGCAGTTCATGCGGGTCATTAAGCCAGCTGACAGGGAGTGGATTGCCCAGTGCCTTTATGAACCCACAGGACAGCTAAAGCAGCAGCTTTCACAAAACTGGTTCTATCCTCCCAGTCCACCAAAGGTGACAACTGCACCACCTGATCCAATGACCTACTTCAGGCAGAGGATGTTCCTGTGGGCACCAATGAGGATGTGGGGTATTCCGCTTAAGTGTCATCAGTGTAACAGCAAGATGCACCACTCCGGGATTTACACTAAGGCAAGGGAAGTGATTGACATTGACACCAGGTACTACCTGATTGGCGGGGACTATCCACGATGCAGTAAGTGCATGATCCCCGTCTGTCCGTGGAGTACTGAGATGTTGGGACAGCTAGATCCTGCTCACAGAAACCGATTCCCTGCTGTTCTCACAACACAGCTGGCTCTGGACAGGAGGTGTGTTACAATGCTGAAACCCCGAACTGCAGGGAACAGCTCCAGTTACCTACAGAAAGCACTGGAGGAAGTTCACAGTGAGGAGTGGGCAAGGCGGACCATTGACTACTTGTCTGACTGTGAGCTTCACAAAAGGAGAAGCTCCATATACCAGTGTGAGGAAGCAGTCTATGAGCTACCACCGCCTTTTTGCCCCCTACCTCTGGCACAGTGGTTTGAAACAGTGCATGCCAATGAGATCCTTGCTCACCTGGATGAGATGAAGGGTGTCATCACCTCAACATACGGCAGGATCTTAAAGCTTGACTCCACAAAAAAGGTACAGGCAGGTCTTTGGTTTCATCAATGGTCATTGATTAAAATTGATAAGGGAACACTTAATTGATCCCCAGGCGCAGAAATGTGGGTGTTTTGTTGGCTATATTTTTTGTGTTTTGTGTAATCTGTTTTATTTATTGTTTGTTTATGTTGTAATACTGATTTATTTTTATAGATCACAAAGAAACTTGCTGGTGGCATTGCGGACACAGCTACGTGGATGACAAACATCAGCAACGAATGTGGCCTGGTCCTGAACTGTGTGCTAACCACTGGTGAGGGAGCTGGTCTTGAGGACTTGTGCCAAGGCATTGTCAAGCGCTACCAGGACGCCGGGGAGCCAGAGCCAGAAGTCATTTATGTTGACCGGGATTGCTGCAGCGAGACAGGTACAGTATATATAGTGTATAGTTTGCTTCTGTTTTACCTTTCTATGATTGTTTTTTGTATACTGTATATTCTCTACTATGTAGCAGAAGGGAGTCACAATACACGTTTAATTTCATTTCATTTTACCACCCTGCTGGATTGTGATCATTAAAACTACTACATAATGTTTGCGTTGTAATGTAATATTTATTACAGGCACAAAAGTAAACTTTTACCAACATATGCTTAACTTGATGTAGTTTTAAATGTATTCCTAAATTAAACAAGGATTCAAGTTGTTGTAATGAGGTACTTCATTCTATATGATATGTTGCATCCTTTCATGATTGTCACGTCATTGTTCATGTGTACAGGTGGACCCCCAGTTCTTGTTTGGTTTAAACCGTGGAAGACCATTGTGAGACTGGATATTTTTCACTTCATGAGGCGATTCACTGCTGGTCTCACAACAGAACACCATCCTCTGTATGGCACCTTCTGCTCCAAGTTGTCAAGCTGTATCTTTGAGTGGGACCAGGATGACATCTCTCGTCTCAAGGATGCGAAGAGGTCACAGCTTAAGAGAAAGCATGGTGGTCATGCTCCCACGGAAGCGCAAGTTCTTGCCAACATCAGCGCCAGTGAACTTGCCAAGCACTGCAAAAGGAGAACTCGTGGGGTTGAGGAGACACACAGCCTGATTGAAGGATTGCTGAACTCCATGTGGGCTCTGACTGACACATCAGGATTATGCCTGATAAACCCTGAGAGCATGAAACATGTGTGGGAGGTGCAACAGAAGCACTTGCCATGCATCCAAGATCCACCTGGTGTTGAACTATACACCAAACTTGGCTCTGGGTTACGAAAGGGAGACAAGGTCCTGGATGTATTCAGATGTGGCAGAGGGTCGTCCTCTGTGGAAAGCTTTCATCGCCACCAGTGCACCTTTATCTCGGGTAAGTAGAAATTCTATAGTGATAGAAATATAATTTTTGAAAACGCCCTCACCATCAAACACAAAACAAAACTCTCCCGCGTAACTAATCCGCTCAGCATAATAATGGGTTCACCTCAAAGCCCCCCTATCTGAACTGTACACCCGGGCAGTAATCAGGATAGCCTCTTTGATTAAGCAGGACCCCCATCACCTCCTTCACCATTCCACTTCAGTCACTGCCATCAGGTCAACGTTGCACTAGTTTGCAACATCTATGAAAAATAATATTTTGATCCTCTGCGACCATTACTCTGAACAAACAAAAAAAGGCACTGTACTATAATTTGTTTAACAATGTCACTGTTTAGACATTCTTTTAGTTCTATCTTGGGTGGGTGTGTGTTTGTAGATGGCTTTAAATGTGTATATTGTTTTAATGTTCAGCCTTTCTGTTGTCCTGTGAGGGGCAATAAAGTACAGGGACAAAGCAGGCAGGTCAATCCCCACAAAGCAGCAGAAAATATCTTATCAATCTAAGTTATAATTTTCTGGTATGTCTCAAGTGTCTAAGAGGAGATAAAAAAACTAATATTTCAATAATCATTTGTGGGTTGTTTTTTTTCCAAGGATGGAGAAGTAATGCCATGCACACACAGATGTACATGCTTGAGGGTGGATCCAGGTGGAACATGAACCGAGCCCACGAAGCTGTGGATGTGAGTGAAACGTCACACACAAGAATATATGATGTCCGCTTGATGTCCAACGTCAATGCCCTCAGCAACAGTGTCCTTGGCCGTGCACTCATTCCAGAATTTATTCTACCTGGGAAACCCACCGGTAAGATCCTCCAGGAGAGAGCATTTTCCTTGTGACTACACTTTTAAAATGTCAACAAATAAACCTTTACCTGTCTTCACTCACCCATTACAGTGGCAACCTGTCAATTCTGAATTAAACTATGTCTTTTTCCTCATGATTCTTTACATAGGTGAGCGTATTGCTGTGGAGTATTTGCTGGCTCAGTCCGACAAAGGAGATCTGCTGAATCCACAACGGCACAGTGAACTTGGCATCATTCTGCCAGACCTGCAGGTAGAGGTTCAGGAGGAGCAGTGTCTTGATCTCACGATAAGTGATGCAGCTGACATCCTCATTGAGAGACCACCTGAAGCCACCCAGTGTGATGACCAGCTGGATATTGCACCGCCTCAGAGTCCTTTACCACCTGACGACTCACCCAACACATCATCTCTGGTAATCTGACCATTTCCTGATCATCTGTCATTGAAATTCTACAGGAAAAGTTATTCATTTGTATATACTATGAATGATGTGTGCTTATACAGCAATATATTTTGTACAAAGGCAATTTAATAATCAAAAGGATATTTGTTTCTCTCTCTCTCTCTCTCTCTCTCTCTCTCTCTCTCACACAAATCCCCAGGACACCGGTTTTGATGTAAGCGGTGTCTCTTGCAGTCCTGTCAGTCCAGCCAGTAGTTTACCTGCTGAGGACAATTCCTCTAGTAGACCCAGCACATCAGTCCAGGTAATGAGACTAATGTCTTTCTGTATTATTCTGTGGCTCTGTTCCGCTTGCGAACCCGGTGTTATGTCCCGCTTTTCACTGAATAGCACTTGAATGTATGTACTAGGGCTGTCAGTCTTCTCAAATATTTTATGCTCAAATGTAGGCTATTCAAATTTACCATGTAACTATACACTATGGGCCCAATTTACTAACATCCCGAATAAACAATACTAATTTCCGAGTGCATTCTAAAATATTGCATGTGCAGTTTTCATACCTGTTATGAGTGATTTACTAACAATTATTGTGTAGATGACAACAGAAGCAAACACAATGGAGGTGGCAGTATTTAAATGAGGGTTTTGCGTATTTTAATGGTTTGTGCCATGGAGAGTTGGGAGGGAAAGCAGCCACTGTGTAAAAACCTTTGTTCCACTCTACACAATGCATCCTGAGTATGCAGAAATTGTCCTGCCTAAGATTGCACTAAGTACTTGGGACAGCACACCTAAAAGCCACTTTGGGGAACCCCAGCAGAAACAGATACAGTTTGCTGCAATGACGCAGACTCAAGGAAATGCCAGCAGATCGTGCTTCATCCAGCCAGATGATCCGTGCCCGGTTGCTCTGCGATCTCCTGGTCCTGTACACTCCAATGTCCCATTCCCTCTCCGATACCTACAATGGGTTTTGTCGCTATTACGACCGGCGCGCTGTAAACTGTTGGTAATCGTTCCCTCTGGCTGGATGAATTTTACGCGTGATCTATGCACTGCAGCAGACTTCCATCTGACAGAGAAAAGGAGTCAGGTTGAAACAAAATTTGTTTTATTGGCATTATGTTAATACAACAGTATTACCAAAGCTAAAGAAAAATACAAAAAAACAATTCCATTCATAAAGTTCATCGAATAAATAAAATAAACTATTTCTATGTATTGGATATAGAATAATATAATATAATATTGTTAATTTCTCTACGTCTTCTTTCATTACGGCTCTGTCTCTTTCTGTCAACGACAGCGGCAGCCATCTCTGCGCAACACTTGGCGGTTTGCACCTTCCTTTCAAACGTATTAAATACAGATGCTGTTGCACTCACACTAGATTACGGTTAGGTTTGTTAGATCACATTGCGTGTAGTAAATAAATGTATTTGCATGTTACCCTCCCATTACTTTGCACAATAAAACTGAAACGCCCCAAATTGCATTTTCATTAAGGCACTAAAAGTACTAAATGAACAACAGGTGCTATTTTGCACTTTTTAAAGACGTCATTCTGCTTGCGCACCGTTAGTAGATCAGCTTATGTGTTAATTTGCTGGTGATATCAAGTTTGCACACGTTTTTACTCACGCAAACCTTCATTCCAAAAAAACGGTAATATTATACCCGTCAATGCATTGCTAATGTCACTTGCAGCATACATTCTGTAAACCAGATGGAACTCCAACATTACCAGTAACCATTTGGAACCTAAGTAAAGTTTATTTGTATAGCACCTTTCAGAGATCACAAAAGATCACAAAGTGCTTCACAGTAAAATGTAACACAATACAACAAGTACAATACAAAGCATAAGAAAAGTTTAAAAACATAATGGAGTTTAAAGTTTAAAAACTAATGGAAAACATAGAAACAAAAACCATAAAAAAACCCACATCTAACTAAAAGCCTGTTTGAATAGCAGAGTCTTCAGTTGTTTTTTAAAAGAATCAACAGAATTCACACACATAGAAAGGGAGGCAAAGCATTCCACCTAGTTGCCACTAGGTGGAATGCTTGGAATGAACGATCCCCTCTGGTTTTAAAATGAGTGTAGGGAACCACTAACAGCCTCTGACCTGATGACCTCAAACTACGGGTCGGAGTATGAAGCTGTATTAACTCAGAGATGTAGGGAGGAACCTGACCGTGCAGGGCTCTAAAAGTAAGGACCAGGATTTTAAATTGAATTCTATACTGGACTGGTAACAAGTGAAGTGCTGCTAAAACAGCTGTGATGTTCGCTCTTTTGTTAATGTGGGTTAAAAGCCTTGCAGCAGAGTTCTGAGCAGCCTGGAGACGGTGAAGCTCCTTCTTGCTCAAACAAATAAAAAGACTGTTACAGTAATCTAAACGAGAGGAAATAAAAGCATGAATGATCTACTCCAACTCATCCTTTGACACCAGTGTTCTCAATTTGGATATATTCCTTAGTTGGAAGAAACAGTTTCTGACTACGTGTTTAGAGTGGTACTCTAAGCCCAAACACAGTTTATCTTTCTTGCAATAATGACTTATGTGAATGTGTCACCTGTCTACATACTCTGTTTAAAGTAGGATGACATTTGTTAAATGCAGCAACACTGCACCCAAAATTTTATAAGTTTATTTTAAGTTATTTCTTCAACAGCTGTTTTTCATTTTTCAGGAAAGCAGATGCGATTCGAGAGGTTTTCCTGGCTGGGAGGCGGTTGATAACCTGGCGGAGTACCTCGTGAACCTCAACCGCACAATAACTGCTTTGTCAGGCACAGAAACAGCTGAGATTGTGCGGCTGTATTCTAGATTGCATAAAATGGACAAGTCTCCCACCAAATATTCCCTGAAAAGCAAGAAGAAGACCTTGCCAGGGCCATGGAGAGCTTCCAGGAAACGCAGTGGCTCTGCACCTGGTCAACAAGCAGCTGAAAGGTGAACTGACCAATAGTTGATGCACACATTATGTAATTCATATTTATCATAATTATCATTAATAACACTTAAGTTGCATTACACAAGCAACAAATTCAGACAGGTGGACTGCTATAAATAGTCAAATTGTGAAGTGGAATTACACTATGCTTCATAAAACGCCTCTCCAATCACAGTAGCGAACCAAAACCACCTGTTGTATAATATTGATTATGTATATATAGATAGATAGAGATATTTATTATATACAAATATTGTCTTTTTCTTTCAGACTATTCATGACCCATGGCCAGGCTGCTCAGAGACCTGATTCCAACCGGACTTCAGAATGTGTTTCCCTCAGGCTTTTGAAAGAGTTTACCCAAGCTAGAAATAGGCCTAGAGACTGCAAGGGTAAAACCCTGCCCATTCCTCAGTCCATTGTAGAAGCTTACCGTCACATTAAGCAACTTCTTGAAGACAGCCGGGTGATACAGGAGCAGACCAACTTGGTGCTAGTTACTATCAACAACACCACAGTGTCTTCTTGGTGAGATATCTTTTTTGGCTTCCTACATTCACTTTAACATCTGCATTTGAGAAGTGTAAATATATTGCATTATTATTAATTTAACCAGGAAGGATTTGATTAAGCTACAACCTTTGCAACTGTGCTTCTATGAAATGGTAAACATTTTGTTTTGTACTTTTTCCAGGTTGCATGACAGGCAGAAAAGAGCTGACCGGGACTCCTTGCTTCAAGGCGTACAGCTACCCCAGAAGGTCTCTGTGGCTAAGGATCCTCTGCCACAAGCAAGAGCACTTCCTTCTGCACCCGTGGAACATGGACATACAAAAATACAGTTTCAGGAGCCAGAAAATCGTGAAGGTGAGGCAGTGATACGCCCGCGCCACAGCTTCAGAAGTGGATCGGCACTGGCACAGCACTATCCTCTTGGGCCGAATGTATGGCCTGCCTCTTCTGCCTTGTTGTCCTCACATCAGCAGGAACACACTTCCCCAGCCCCATCGCCTGTCTGGCCCTCTTACCAGCAGGGGCATCTGCCACCAGTCCAACCTCCTGCCTGGTCCTCCTACCGGCAGGAACACACTTCCCCAGCCCCATCGCCTGCCTGGTCGTTTTACCAACAGGGCCATACCTCACTAACCCCACCTCCTGTCTGGCCCTCTTACCAGCAGGGTCATCTGCCACCAGTCCAACCTCCTGCCTGGTCCTCCCAAAAGCAGGAGCACACTTCCCCAGCCCCAATGCCTGCCTGTTCCTCTTACCAGCTGGGCCATACCTCACCAGCCCAACCTCCTGTCTGGCCCACTTACCAGCAGGGTCATCCGCCACCAGTCCCATCTCCTGGCTGGTATCAGCAGGGTCATCTGCCACCTGCCACTTCTCCTGCCTTCTCCTCACAATCAGCTCTCAGCAGTACACCATCAGATCATTCTTTAGTCATTTTCAATCGACACCGACAGTGGAGACAGCAAAAGGCAGCACTTGAAGACGAGGAGCGTTTGGCAAGAGGGGAGCCACCAAAGAAGCGTCAGTCCAAAGTCGACTACCATTACCAATGTAAAACATGTGGTCAGTCAAAAAGTAAGCGTACTGGCCACACCCAGATTAAGGGGAAGTGGTACTGTCCATCATCTGGACGGACTATCTCTGAATGGAAAGAGACTCTCAATAATTAAAAAAACATTTGAAGTATTTTTAGTTTAGTATCTTTGTTTAACTCATTGTATCCCACTACTGTTCTAGTGACGTTCTTTGTTCTTGGCCAGATATTTGCAATGTGAAGTGCTGTGTGAATTTAAATATGTTCTAGTCAAATATATACAAGTAAAGTGCTGTGTGAATTTAAATATGGTCTAGTGTGAATTTAAATATGTTCTAGTCAAATATAGATAAGTAAAGTGCTGTGTGAATTTAAATATGGTCTAGTGTGAATTTAAAAATGTTCTAGTCAAATATAGATAAGTAAAGTGCTGTGTAAATTTAAATATGGTCTAGTGTGAATTTAAATATGTTCTAGTCAAATATATACAAGTAAAGTGCTGTGTGAATTTAAATATGGTCTAGTGTGAATTTAAATATGTTCTAGTCAAATATATACAAGTAAAGTGCTGTGTGAATTTAAATATGTGCTAGTGTGAATTTAAATATGTTCTAGTCAAATATAGATAAGTAAAGTGCTGTGTAAATTTAAATATGGTCTAGTGTGAATTTAAATATGTTCTAGTCAAATATAGATAAGTAAAGTGCTGTGTGAATTTAAATATGGTCTAGTGTGAATTTAAATATGTTCTAGTCAAATATATACAAGTAAAGTGCTGTGTGAATTTAAATATGTGCTAGTGTGAATTTAAATATGTTCTAGTCAAATATAGATAAGTAAAGTGCTGTGTAAATTTAAATATGGTCTAGTGTGAATTTAAATATGGTCTAGTGTGAATTTAAATATGGTCTAGTCAAATATATACAAGTAAAGTGCTGTGTGAATTTAAATATGGTCTAGTGTGAATTTAAATATGTTCTAGTCAAATATAGATAAGTAAAGTGCTGTGTAAATTTAAATATGGTCTAGTGTGAATTTAAATATGTTCTAGTCAAATATATACAAGTAAAGTGCTGTGTGAATTTAAATATGGTCTAGTGTGAATTTAAATATGTTCTAGTCAAATATATACAAGTAAAGTGCTGTGTGAATTTAAATATGTTCTAGTCAAATATATACAAGTAAAGTGCTGTGTGAATTTAAATATGTTCTAGTCAAATATATACAAGTAAAGTGCTGTGTAAATTTAAATATGGTCTAGTGTGAATTTAAATATGTTCTAGTCAAATATATACAAGTAAAGTGCTGTGTGAATTTAAATATGTTCTAGTCAAATATATACAAGTAAAGTGCTGTGTAAATTTAAATATGGTCTAGTCAAATATAGATAAGTAAAGTGCTGTGTGAATTTAAATATGTGCTAGTGTGAATTTAAATATGTTCTAGTGTGAATTTAAATATGTTCTAGTCAAAAGCAAAAGCTCCAACTTTGTGAAAGCAATGTTGGAAAGGTCTTCCAGAAATAATAAAAATAATCTGGAAGTAACTTTACCTGACAATGTTTTATTTCTGTGAAAACTAGTCATATTTGATGAGGAAAGGATGATAGTGAATGAAAAGATGGCATAGTGTTGAAATATAACAGTGTTATAACTTATGGCCATAAAACTCTCCTTTCTCTTCCCCTTTCTTTCTTTCCCCACGTAGCAGTCCCTTTTGCCCCATTTT
>JALXJV020000007.1:2950966-3151962 GCA_024633595.2 Lepomis macrochirus
GACAGGCCAGTGTTACTGTGAGTCAGCTCTTTTACTTTAAAAGGAGAAATGATTCAGCTGTCTTTATTTTCTTTAGGTATAAGCAGTAACACAAAACACTCTTATTAAAAGTGTTGCATTCACAATTTCACTCAACTACAAAGTATCAGCAACAATATAGTTTAACAAAGTTAAATGATGAGAATACTTTGTCAGATATTTTTTACATCAATGCAGCTCCGTCTGCAACATCACCAAAAAGACAAAAGTAAAACGTACTCATCATGCAGACGGGCCCATTTCAGAATAGTATTATATTACTGCATTATAATTATTGATGAATTTGTGTGTTCATCTCTTTAATGTTGCAGCTGGTAAAAGGTGGAGCTCATTTTTATGACTTTATATACTCAGGCCTCCAGACTGCGACCATTTTGGTCACAAATGAGCAAGTCAAAATTTCATGTGGTTTCATTCGTGTAGGTGCAAGGACATCATTAGCAGGCTAATCATTCGGCTCTGCAGTGCCTCCGTTTCACTCACAAAATGCCCCTAAAGCACACTGTGCTAATTAATACTGCAACCTACCCTGAAAAGATAACTGAAACTGCCATAACTGAAATTAAGCTCATACAAGTGGTGAGCTACACAGTATACCATTATATGAAATTATAGTATATTATTTAATGACCAGTATACTTTTTATTTCATGTTAAAATAATATACAAATACATGTATTTATACTTTTAGGTTGCGAATAGAGCCTCTGCAGTTTACAAATGTGGATTTAACATGGATGGGGCAGGTGGTTGCAGTATGAGTGCAATGCTCTGCTGTGTTCACGTCATAGGCAATGTGGTCCTCCCATTGCAGGCAACTCGAAACTTGTTCTGTGAAGTTGCACAACAACAGTAATAAAAAAAATACTTTCCGGAACTGATGTATCACACAAAGCACTCAGCCCCACCACACTTCTAACCAGCGGTCATTGATTCATACCTGTATTACCTCATGTGCTGGTGCACCAGTGCTACCAGTGGAAAAGTTAGTCTGGAACCCTGATACTGCTGGGTAGCTTATGAATTTCACCCTGAAGATCAATTTAGTCTAATTTAATCTAAACCTACAATAATAAATCAGATATTGGAGTTCATTTTGTATTATTATTCTGACTTGTAACCAAAGTTGTCATACAAAAAAAGTTGTAGTGGAGTACCCTTCAACACATTGTATTTTTTCCTTAAGCCTTGTTCACACTACATGATTTTTAACCCAGTTGGCAAGCTCGGTGACCACTGGGCTGTGATCAGGGGTAAATCAGTCAATCAATCAATCAAACTTTATTTCTAAAGCACATTTAAACCAACCAGGTTGACAAAAGTGCTGTACATTGACATGAAACAATAAATACACAAAATACAACACCAGACAAATACAACATGCCAGATTAAAAGCCAAGGAATAAAAATGTGTTTTAAGTCGCAATTAAACCAGAAGGCTGGGGGCCAGTCTGACATGGAGAGGCAATTCATTCCACAGTCTCGGGGCTGCGACTGAGAAAACTCGATCCCCCCTGCTCTTGAGCCGTGTTTTAGGGACAACAAGAAGAGACTGGTTGGCAGACCTTAATGACCTTGAAGGAGCATGTGGCTTCAACAGATCAGTAATATATACTGGAGCTAGTCCATGAACGGCTTTAAAAACAAACAAGAGAATCTCAAAATCAATCCTAAAATTAACTGGGAGCCAGTGAAGAGAGGCAAGGACAGGGCAGATGTGATCTCGCTTTCGAGTTCCCGTAAGGAGACGAGCAGGAGCATTTTGAACCAGTTGTAGTCGAGAGAGGGAGGCCTGGCTAACACCTACATACATAGCATTACAATAGTCAAGGCGTGTTGTGATGAATCTCAAAGTCTGTGAGGGATAAAAAGGGCTTAAGCTTAGTAAGAAGCCTAAGTTGAAAGAAGCTTGCTTTCACAACAGAATTTATCTGCTTCTCCATTTTAAAATCACAATCCAGTTTTACTCCAAGGTTTGTTACAACAGACTTAACATAAGGTTTCAAAGTGCCCAGGTCTATTTGTGAGACCTCAGAGGCGCCACTGGGTCTAAAAACCATGACCTCAGTTTTACTCTTGTTAAAGTTTAAAAAATTGAGGGCCATCCAGGCTTTAATATAATTAAAACAGTCAACCAATCTTGTTAAAGAACTACCATCATTTCTTTTGATGGGCAGGTACACTTGTGAATCATCTGCGTAGAGATGGAAGCTGATGTTATGTGGTTTTAAGATTGATCCAAGGGGAAGCAAATATAGTGAAAAAAGAATTGGCCCGAGAATTGAACCCTGGGAAACTCCACATGTGAGGGACACAGAAGGTGAAATAGAGCCACCAAAACTCACTCTAAAATCTCTGTCAGACAAGTATGACCCAAACCATTCTAAGGCAGTGACCTTAATCCCCACGCCATGCTCCAGGCGAGAAATAAGGATGCTGTGAGTCAGTGATCGATCGGCAGTCGCTATGTGTGAACTACTCAAGGATGCATCAGAACAACTTGTCAACGCATCACTGACACATCACAGCCACCAGCCAGATATCTAGCATGCCAAATATCTGGCAGAGTCGGCTGACTCGACATCCACATCAAGCCAATGAGAGCAGGCAGCTACTTTTCATGACAAAACACTTTTTACTCCCCTCCAGCTCTCTCTGTAGCTCAGACGATCCCTGCTACCTGCGTGTGCTGATCCATCCTTTCACCCAGATTCTTTATAATTCTTTATAATAACAAACAACAGTTGCTCAAGGTGTGAGGCGCCAGGCGGGTGTGGGGATACTCACAAGGCCCCAGCAGAGTGCCGCTACGTTGGAGTTTACTCCGGTGAACGAGAGGGTCGTCTCCCTACGCCTCCGGGTAGCGGGGGGGGAAACTCTGACTGTTGTTTGTGCATATGCACCAAACAGCAGTTCAGGGTATTCAGCCTTCTTGGAGACCCTGAATGGAGTCCTGTATGGGGCTCCAGTAGGGGACTCCATAGTTCTGCTGGGTGACTTCAACGCACATGGGGCAATGACGGAGTTACCTGGAAAGGTGTGATTGGGAGGAACGGCCCCCTGATCTGAACCTGAGTGGGTGTTTGTTGTTGGACTTCTGTGCTAGTCATGGATTGTCTATAACAAACACCATGTTCGAGCATAAGGATGCTCATAAGTGTGCATGGTACCAGAGCACCCTAGGCCGAAGATCAATGATCGATTTTGTAATCGTTTCATCTGATTTGAGGCCGCATGTTTCGGACACTCGGGTGAAGAGAGGGGCGGAGCTGTCAACTGATCACCATCTGGTTGTGAGTTGGATCAGGGGTGGGGAAGACTCTGGACAGACCTGGTAAGCCCAAACGGGTAGTGCGGGTGAACTGGGAACGTCTGGTGGAAGCCCCTGTCCGTTTGATCTTCAACTCAAACCTCCGGCGGAGCTTTTCTGGCATCCCTGTGGAGGTTGGGGACATTGAACATGAGAGGGCAATGTTCAAAGCCTCTATTGCTGAAGCTGCAGCGGAAAGCTGTGGTCTCAAGGTCTTAGGTGCCTCAAGGGGCGGTAACCCTCGAACACCATGGTGGACACCGGTGGTCAGGGAAGCCGTCCGACTGAAGAAGGAGGTCTTCCAGGATTTGTTGTTTCGGAGGACTCCAGAGGCGGTTGCAAGATACCGACAGGCCAAGGGCTAAGCCTCTGCTGTGACAGAAGCAAAGTAGCGGGTGTGGGAGAAGTTCGGAGAAGGACTTTCGGTCGGCACCAAAGTGTTTCTGGAGAACTGTCCGCCATCTCAGGAGGGGGAAGCGGGGAACCGTCCAAGCTGTGTACAGTAAGGATGGGACCCTGTTGACCTCAACTGGGGAGGTAATTGGGCGGTGGAGGGAACACTTTGAGGAACTCCTAAATCCGACTGACACGCCTCTCTAGTAGAGGCAGAGCTGGAGGCTGATGGGGTTTCTCGTCAATTTCCCTGGAGGAGGTCACTGAGGTAGTCAAACAACTCCACAGTGGCAAAGCCCCAGGGATTGATGAGATCTGCCCAGAGATGCTAAAAGCTCTGGGTGTGGAGGGCTGTCATGGATGACACGTCTCTTCAACATTGCGTGGAAGTCGGGTACAGTGCCCAAGGAGTGGCGGACTGGGGTGGTGGTTCCCCTGTTCAAAAGGGGACCAGAGAGTGTGTGCCAATTACAGGGGTATCACACTTCTCAGCCTCCCTGGTAAAGTCTACGCCAGGGTGCTGGAACGGAGGGTTCGGCCGATTGTCGAACCACAGATCGAAGAGGAACAATGCGGTTTTCGTCTTGGTCGTGGAACAACTGACCAGCTCTTTACTCTCACAAGGATCCTGGAGTGGGCTTGGGAGTATGCCCATCCAGTCTACATGTGCTTTGTAGATCTGGAGAAGGCATATGACCGGGTCCCTCGAGAGATACTGTGGGAGGTGCTGCGGGAGTATGGGGTGAGGGGGGCCCTTCTTAGGGCTATCCAATCCTTGTACATCCAAAGCGAGAGCTGTGTCCGAGCAGTAAGTCGGACTCTTTCCAGGTGGGGGTTGGCCATCGCCAGGGCTGCGCTTTGTCACCAATCCTGTTTGTGATATTCATGGACAGGATATCGAGGCGTAGCCGTTGCGAGGAGGGACTGCGGTTCGGTGGGCTTGGGATCTCGTCACTGCTTTTTGCGGATGATGTGGTCCTGATGGCATCATTGGTCCGTAACCTTCAGCTCTCACTGGATCGGTTCAGCAGCAGAGTGCTGGCGGCTGGGATGAGGATTAGCACCTCTAAATCTGTAGCCATGGTTCTCAGCAGGAAACCGATGGAGTGCCAACTCCAGGTAGGGAATGAGTCCTTACCCCAAGTGAAGGAGTTCAAGTACCTCGGGTCTTGTTCACGAAGTGAGGGGAGACTGGAGCAGGAGATTGGCCGGAGAATCGAGCAGCTGGGGTGGTATTGCACTCGCTTTACCGCACCATTGTAACGAAAAGAGAGCTGAGCCGTAGGCAAAGCTCTCGATCTACCGGCCGATTTTCGTTCCTACCCTCATTTATGGTCATGAAAGCTGGGTCATGACCGAAAGAACAAGATCGCTGGGTAGAAGCGTCGAAATGTGTTTCCTCAGGCTGGTGGCTGGTGTCTCCCTTAGAGATAGGGTGAGAAGTTCGGCCATTTGCGGGGAGCTCAGAGTAGAGCCGCTGCTCCTTGCGCTGAAAGGAGCCAGTTGAGGTGGTTTGGGCATCTGGTAAGGATGCCTCCTGGACGCCTCCCTAGGGAGGTTTTCCAGGCACGTCCAGCTGGGAGGAGGCCTCGGGGAAGACCCAGGACAAGGTGGAGAGATTATATCTCCACGCTGGCCTGGGAACGCCTCGGGATCCCCCAGTCAGAGCTGGCTAATGTGGCTCGGGAAAGGGAAGTTTGGGGTCCCCTGCTGGAGCTGCTGCCCCCGCAACCCGACCCCGGATAAGCGGATGAAGATGGATGGAACAAACAACAGCTGTTTCATGTGTAGGTTCGCGTCATTTCCCGTTTCACATGTGTTTTCTTGACAAAACGTGGTTTGGAGACCGGCACCAGGTGGCACAGCTGCTGTCAGCTCGTGTAGTGTGTGACCCCCAGTCACCAGTCAGTCACGTAGTGTAAATGCCACAACGCTACTTCAAGACTCCTGTCAAAAGACGGCAAGTTGGCCGACGCTAGTCGTGTAGTCTGCATGAGCCCTTAAGGAGCTTCAGTGCTGTTTAAATCAGTGGACCTGTTTGACAGTGTAATGTCCTGCCTATCTAACAGTTTTATAATGTTTCTTTTGTGCATCATTTAGACTCATTTCCCCAAAGGTCACCCTGATAGATCCGTTTTCTGTGAAAACTTTTAGATCTCCACTAAAAGTTGAAATGAAGTTCAGTGGGTCTGAACACGTTTGGCTGCACAGAATGAGTTTCTGATCCCTCTGTTAGATGTGTTTCTTAATCTGATGAAATCTTAACTGTAATAAAACATATGCATAACTAGGGATGATTGCAAAAGCACAGGTTGCCACACAGACCAGATGAACCCAGAGGACGTTATCAGGCCTGCCTCCTCTTTCTGTCATTTCCCCATAAAAGGTGAAGCTCTGCAGCTCTGACAGCCCAAAAATCAATATTAATAAATTATCTGTAGAGAAGGTGTGGCCAATCAGCTTCCTACAAAGTGACCGGCTCTGCCCTGTCAAGCTCAGAGATCAGAGGCTCCTCTGAGACTCAACAACCTCCAGACTGTCGTGACAGACTGCGATCACGCCCAACGACCAACCACCGCCCACCGCCCACCGACCAACCGCCTGCCCGCCCACCAACCACCGGCCCGCCGACCAATTGCAGGCCAGCCCACCAACCACCGGCCAGCCCACCAATCAGTCGTCAACCAGATATCAGGTCTGTCTACTGAGTATTTTGGGTTTTGATGAAGAAACTGGGTTCAGGCAGACAGGTCTTTCACTTGGCAAAAGAGATTATGACACACAATCTGTTCCTCTAGATCACACCAATCGGAGTGTTCCAGGTGGTTTTTGAATTCTTGACCATGCAGAAGCGTTAAACCCCAGCAGGAATAGTGCCTCCTAGTACAACTACTGCTATTTGTACTGTTGCTTCTGCTTACTGCATCGATACTACTTCTACTACTCGTAGAACTTTTGCATGAACGTGAGCTCATCTACACACTCTGGCTGACTAAAGTAACGCGATTACACCCCCACACACACTAATAGACACTACATCACATACAGGTTAGGGGAAGGCTCGGCAGGTAACACACAGGTGCAGTTAGGCTGTCGGTGTAGAAGAAATCTTCAGAAATTACATGCGTAACATTTCCTATTTGACCGTTCTCTCCTCACACACACACACACACACACACATTATATATGTGTATATAAATCCTGGTTTTTATTTACCATGCTGTTAATTTCCTACAAGGTATTTGATTGGCTTGGAATGATAGAAATTGTTCCACTCTTTCCAATTACACTGATTGCTGGCGTTTCTACTTAATTGGTGGTTTGAATGTTGGTTTTAATGGATCAAACACGGAATCAAAACCAAGCAGGGTGAGAAAGCCCAACTGGACCAGTTAGTGGATGAACACAAGGCAATTCTAAAAGGAAAATTCGGGCGGGTGTCACAGCACGGGCGTAGAAGCAGACGAGGAGCGTAAAGCTTAAACTATTAACGGTTCATTCGTTAGTAGCGTAAGAGGAAGCTGCTATATTCATACATGCAGTTTTTGTCCAGTGGAAACGAAATGAACTGCAACACAATAAGAGGTTCTGAAAGTGCTGTAACTGTTTGTGTGATCACTCTGCTTACAGAAGGTTGTGACAGACCCAAATCATCACCGCTGCTTTGTTGCCAAATATCCTAATGTAGTGATTACTTTCATTCCTGCCTGTGTCGGAGATGTTAGCTGTCTCTAATAAGATCAGTCACAAACACGATCCCTGCACGATCTAATCTATAGCGTCTGATTAACTCACTGTCATCCTGCAACACATTTCTTCTCCCTCTTCGTCTTTCTGCCATTTTCTCCTCTACTAAAGAAACTCTTAAGCCTCTTAAAAGTCCTCGTCCCTGCTCCTAACAATTCTGACCTTAAGAGCTCTTTTAAGGGTTAAGACGCTTTATGAATTACTTTTTTCTTTACTAGGATTTTTTCTTTAATTTTAAGAGTAGACGCCCACTTTTCTAAGAAGTTTCTTAGAATTTCGTCACTAGGAGCTGCTCTTAGCCTTAAGATTCTTTGTGAAGACGGGCCCTGGTTTCCTGGTTCTCTCTGGAACCAGCTGAAGGAACATCAGAACCTCTGAACACTTTTTCTGACCTGTTACTTGGTGAATATTGTGGTTGTTGTCATGGTAGCTGTTTAAATTCTGAAAATGTGTTTGGCTGTGTGAACGTTTTCAGCAGGATTCAGTAACTGGGATCATTTCTTCTCTCTGAAAGTTAACTAACGTTTTAACCTGACGATCCTCTCAGGCTTCGTTCAGACGGGAACCTTTGGAAACGTGGGACAACAGTGTGTTTGGATATTAAATCCTCAACACTAACATGAATCCCGATGATGGGATATCTTCCACATACTGATGCAGTAATGAACAGAATCAGAGTGTCGTCTGCTGCTCAAACACCAGATGGCAGCAGAGATCAGTCTGGCAGACTCAGACCCAGAGACACAACAGCTGATGTCATTTCTGTACTGCACTGTGTGATACAGTATGTACTCGTTGATGGACTAAGTACATGTACACTGTACTGCACTGTAGTACTGTGTACAGAGAGTATCAGTGACTGAGAGGAGGATGGAGCTGAAAGCCATCATGGACGACCCCTCTCATCCTCTCTGAGCTGAGGCAGATCAGGAGCCACTTATTTCTGTATCACATCATCATATAATGGTTATATTAATATTGTCACTATTGTTATTGTTGTAGAAATGAATCTATTGAACAAATAAATGAATTACAGCAAACAGCTGTCTTTTGGTTGATTCATTAAAACAGATTAATTGATGAGACAAACTCAGCTGGACCAGATGTGTAACCACAGGACAGTGTCACACATCTGGCTTCCCCCAAGGTGTCAGGCCAGGAGGGCTGGACCCCAACATTCAATCATTGGGTACCGTTTCATTTTTTAATTTTGAGATTTGATTATTGAAGGTTTTTTCACGCCTGACCTCCGCAGTGAACGTAACACTGGAGGTCCCATCAAAGGGAAAAGCAAATGAAGCCCTGAGCTGCGTGGGAGCATTTTAAACTGAGCGATGGCAGCAGAGTGGAAGTTATGGTGTTTGTTTACTTTACAATTTTACAATTGCTGAAAAATTCATTACAGATTAAAACAGATACATTTAAAATGAATCAGTAAACTGTAGGCTGGAAACAACAAAATGAACTAATTTAAATAATAATATTAATCCTATTGTAGAAGAATAACATGTAGCTATAATTAAACTTTCTGCATCAGAATAAATATTCGTCCTTTATGTAACTCCTCCCTCTCTTAGTCCTGCACTGGGGTCTGCTGGCCAAGCTGTGTCACATAAATAAATATAAAAAATGAACATAAATATGATCTTTTTCTAATAAATTTCACAACTCTGAAAGAATTTTAGGAACAGCTCCTCACTCAATCCCCCTGACCCCGACTCGGCTCATTTCATCACGAAGTTCTTTGTCTCTTGTCTTCCTTGGACTCCTGGTTCCTCTGAGAATCAAATGGACTATTACTCCAGAACTCACAACCAGAACCACAAATTAACCCGAGACACGTCTGTCAGCTGGCAGCTATGATCAGGAGGTGTTACCATACGCTCACACGGTCATTTCACAAAACCATATAACCACCTGTAGGCACACAAAGGTGGATTCATAACTGTCAGCATGAAGTATAAGGTAGATCAAACTGTTCTTGAATTCTTGCATGTGATGGATGGCTGGGACATGAATGTTTGTGAAGATGAAGTGATCTGACCTCCTGGTTCAGAGTGAATCAGACCTGTAATGATCTGGAAGATTTCACTCTTTGAACTGTTTCTTTGTAAAAGTACATCAGGTGAAATCATAAACTGTAATAGTTATCTTGAGTTTCCATAAATAAATGATTTGTTGAGGTGTGAGGATCTGAATGGGTTGAAATTCTAATGAAACCTTTAACACAGAGGTGTAGAAAATGGACTGCCACACTTCTGTCACTATGTGAGAGGATGCAAATTATGGAGAGATTAAAGAAGCTGTGCAAAACGTAGAGAAACAGGACGAGATCCACACGGTTCAGGTGACACTGAGCTAACAGCAGCCAATAAAACATCAAAGGAAGTAGTTTGTACTTTGTGTCATCCAATTTCATCTTTAGGGTCGTCCTCAAACCCTCAGTGCTCCCTCATACCTTGAGTAAACGCCAGAATCCTAAGTACCAGCTCGTGTCCTGTACCCCTCCAGACCCTGCAGCTGTCCCAAACCTTCTTTCCCTCCCCATTTACTGAATTCATCCACATACCTGGAGTACCTCACCTTAGCCTGACCACCAACCCAAACTCTACGTGCTCTACGGACCCTATCTTACACCCTGTGAAAAGTGTTGCGGTTCTCATTTTCACGCAAAACGGCCACGTTGTTTAATGCAGTTCTATTAAAGGTGTTGGAAATATTTCTTAGGTGTCTTAATTGATGTAACAGTGAAAGGTAAGACAGGTCTAGCTTAGAGTAATATAGCTGACTCCATAAATATTTGACATTATAGCTTTAGGTATTTCTCATATGTACTTGTCCTCGTCAAGAAGACAAGAATAGACTGATTAGCTAGAGACAGTGGCTCAGGCATCAGGCTAAGCAGATATGAGTGTTCTCTGGGAATCTAACAAGGTTGAGCCATACAAGAATGTTTACAAGAACTAACTGGCTCCACAGATTAGAGTACAACTCTTGGATAGTGAGAGATTCCAATATGATGAAGCATTGGAATCTAAACATCAGATAGATTAGGTGTTCTAGGTGAAGATGACCTAATAGAGAAACCTACAGGCTCTAGGGGGAAGACAGAAACATAAAAGGGACCACAAGATGTTATCCTTCAGATTTGGTGTTGGCATTTGACGTGTTCACATGTTGTATGCTGGCACTGTATCTCCTCGGCCGGGTTCAATAAACTATGCTATGTTAAGTCTTCATCAGTCTCCGAAACTTCTTCACACCTGAACCTGGCTCACAACAATATTTCCTAACAAAAGGGTCCTGAGTAACAAAACAAACCCTGAGTAAAACCTTTTCCAAATATACCCCCCCTACTCTGTGTACCCCTTCAAATCCTGAGTAAACCCTTCCAATAGCCTGTGTCCCTCCCACTACTCCCAGTGTCAATCCTAAAACCAGCGTCTGTCATTAATCTAGTAAGAGCGACCCACCCACGTGACCCCAGTGATTTCAACCAGACTCTCTTCTTCTACGTGAACCACCTGTCGGTCCACCACGAGCAAGGCAAATAAAAAAGAAATTTTAACCCAGCACGCCCCTGAAATTAATTCTGTAGTCTTCCAGCTTCTACATGTTACGTTAATCCTTTCTTCAGGCTATAACTAACACTTTGACATAATACTGGTGTTCTATAGGATAGTAACATGGATCAAGTTAACTAATAAAGTGATGTGTAAAGCTGTTAAACTCTGTGACACTTACGTTATAAACAAAAGCATCAATGCAGCATGAAATCTACCACTGACAATACACACTAGTAAAAGTATGGCATCAGCGGGGTAAATACCAAGGGAATGCTGATCGTCCGCGTAGCAGCAGTAAGAGAAGCCGTGCGAGCAAATGATCGGCCCCAGTAAGCTGGTGTAAATTGAGAAGAGATGGGGCCCCAGCACAGAGCCTTTGCGCCCCCCTGTGGAGAGGCAGTGGGAGGTCGGGCCGGCCCGAGTGTCATTTTTTGAGCTTTGACGCTTTCGCACTGTCAACTGCTGCCACTCGTTTGGAGGAATCCACCACCGGACGTGCCAATCGTCATCGAGCACAGTCAGACAGCAGGAGCAGTCGACGTCATTTAGACCAATCATGGGCAGGCAATCCTACAGCTCATTAGTGTACAGCAACCTGCACACCTTCACTCAGAACACATAATGCACATGGGCTGTAATAAAGCCCCAGAAGTTCTGCTGAGTGAGGGAGGATCGGATGGCGGACAGACAGCGCCGGCATGGGTGTGTCTGTGTGTGCGTGAGAGAGAGAGAGAGAGAGAGAGAGAGAGCACTCAGTTTATTTAAATCTGACACCTTGTTATGCAAAATTCATCTTTTAACTGTTATTATAGGGACTAAACGCTCTTCTTCCACAACCGGCCTGATACAAATATTTAAATGTGTTCATTGGGTTGTTGTTTGTTTCCAGCCAACAGTTTGATACCGATTCATTTTAAAATGTAGGAAATTCGACTGTTGTGATCTGTGATGAAATGAAGTTTATTCGTTGTAAAACGAATAAACACCATAACGTCCACAGTGCTGCTGCCATCACTCAGTGTAAACTGCTCCCACACAGCTGAGGCTTCATTTGGTTTTCCTCTGATGAACAGGAGCATGAAAACATTTGAACATTCGGGTCCAGCCCGAGTGGGAGGAACATAATTTTTGGTCACATTGAAGGAACTCCCAGAGAGGTAGGATTCTTACCACAGGAGTGCTTTGTCCAAGATGTTTTTTTCCACAACATAAAACGTTGCTTAACACCGCTCTCACCCAGCATGCATCTCTGGCAGCAGCTCCACCCGTCAGCGCCGGAGTTCCATGTTGCTGTGCTGCTTCACACGCTTCAGTAAATCAGATGTAGAATTGTTGGCGGTTGAAATCTTTTTTGCTGTTCACACAAAGTTTCAACAGACGACGATGTTCTTTACATCTCAGACCGTGACTCATGAATGGTGAGACTGGACTGGAACGACATAAAGTCCGGCTTCTGGACTTGAACTGCCCCTGACCTGCAGTGCAGTCACACATTCACATCAAGGACAACAAAACAAGTGGTGTTCTGACAACGCAGTGTTACTCTAACTAAAGTAATAACTGTAATATTAGGGTAATGTTTTAGAAATAGTAACCCCTTACACTACTAGTAATATTACAGTAACACGTTACTGCCCAACACTAGTGGGGAGCGTAGATACATTTACATTTATTCAGTTTAGCTGACGCTTTTATCCAATGCGACTTACAATAGCTGTACATGTCAGGGGTTCTCTGGGGTTAGTGCTGCTCAGGGACACCATCGAGTGGATACGTCACACCATCTACTTATCTACTGCTCCATCACCACCCCAGAGATGCAGACTTTTATACTTCGCTAATAAATACAGACCAGATATCTGCAGGCACCAGGTGGGAGATTTTAAAGCACATATTTATATATATATATATATACACACAATATTCATTTCTAGTTCCAGATTTAATGTTCAAACAGAAAATGAAGGAGATGGACTCAAGATTTTGAAAAGAAGTCAGATTTAGTTATTCAGTACAAACACAGAACAAGAACGTCTTGCTGAATATGAAGAGCTTTAAAACAACAAAGTCTAATCAGACTTCAGCTTATAAACACGGTGAAAAACACAGAACTCCAAGGCTGCAAAATAAGAGACTGGATTCTAGACTGCAGTTAGGAGTGAACCATACATTTTTTTCATGTTATAACGCCTTCATCAGGCCGACTGTCCAATAGATTCAGTAAACCAGATCCGTTTGATCTCCGCTGAGGAGAAAGCAGAAAACCTTGGTGTAGCAGAACAGTTTCCAGGCCAGCGACTCTGCGTCTGCATCCTGATGGAAGCAGTGTGAAAAAGGGCAGAGAGGGTAACTGGGGTCGTGTAGCTTTACGTGTGGTGGCTTTACTGTTACTGGGGTCTGATGGATTCTGGGTGGGAAGGCCAGTTATTTTTTGATGCAGTGTGAGCCTGTTCCCTTTGGTGGCGTAGCTAACATGTTTGCAGAAACAAAAGCTCAGTTTGTTCGTCCAGTCGCGTGAGTCCAACGCATTTGAAACACCACAGAGCAGCAGGTTCTTTATGAATGCAGGTTGTGGGAGACTTCCTGGGTCCCTGATAAATAATTCTTTAGTTTTACTTATATTCAGTTGGGGGTAGTTGTTGGTGCACAATTGTGTGAGGTGGCAGATTTAGAGAATGGATGTTCATTATAAAAAATGTTCATTTTGTTTAACTGACCTTTACTGCAGGTCCTTCTGGTCATTTGGACTTATTATTTAAATTTGTTTAATTTATTCAGTGTAATTTGTACCATACGATGTTTATTTCATGTTGTTCTGTTGGGGAAGGTTTAGTTCTGTTTATATGCATGTTTACTGTGTCAAATAAAATTAAAAGGTGTTTTCAGGTTGTTTCAAAATGTGTGACAAAATAGAAAAAATTAGGGGGCAATTCTTTTTTAATATTTCTAACATTCATACCAGACGTGACTCATGTTGGTATTATCTCTTAGACCTTCCTGTCACTCACAGAATCAGACAGGTGAAAAGCTTTGCTGGAAAAAATCCCTTTCATTTAGAAAAACCACCAAAACAGCGGTCTGTGGTAAAGGTTAGCCCGGTCCAGAGGTCAGGGACTTCAACGGGAGGTGGTCGAGTGATATTTCATCGCAGCATCATGAGAATCTGTGCTCACAAAAGTGTTCGAAAAGGAGTCTTTATTTATCTGCTTTACTTCTGAATAAAAAAGGTTTGTTGTCATTCATTTTAATTAATCCTAATAAATATTGTGACAGTGAGCTAGACTGAGCAGCCGCCCTCTTTGCTGCTCTGTTGTGTAACAGGATGGGGTTGAAACGTTCATGTGGTAACTTCCTGAAACAAGATGCCCGAAGCAGCAGCAGAGATCCTGGACGGGTAAAATCACGTCTTCCATTGGTTACAACAGGTACAGCTGTCTGATGCAGGGACGGAAGTAGACTTAATGATGAATGGCCTGTCATGCTGCTAAAGGTTAGTTTACATCAGTAATGTAAGTAAAACATTAAAAAGACAAACATACTTTGTTTCATTGGTGCCTCGATGAGATTTAATCTGCTGTTTGTTGCTTTTATGCTGCAGAAGAAAAAAATTTTGCTAAGCATTTTGGCAAAATCTGACACATTTCATATTTCACATTATCGCTGTGCTCTCGCTGATAAAGGCATGAAAAATATATCTAAAGGTGAAATTTCACATGCCAGTGAGTGTGAAGTCGAGAGTCTTCAAATAACCACAGCACACAGGAAACTCACTCATGCAGATGTCGTAACCCTTAATGTGCAGCTCCGAGCCAACATGCCGCTGTAGGAAGACCTGAAAGGTCCCTCAAATGTCCTCAATCTTATAAGAAGTGTTTATGTTTTGGGATAAAGTTCAGAAAATAAGAATCAAACAAAGCATTCGTTCACAATAATCAACAGAAACTCAGTGGCCCACTTAGATGACTGAGATCTTCCTGCAACAATCACACTGACAGAAGCTGTTTTAAGTAACTAGAGGACGCGGGCTTTCAGGGTGAAACTCACGTCTCTGCAGCATGTGTGAAGAAGAAGCAGGAAGCCTTTAGTGTGTCAGAGTGAGCGGTTCTGTTGGATCTGTTGGTGTGGAGTTAGACGAGAGCTCTGCAGGCCACATTAGCTGCTGCTAGCATAACAGCTGTCAGAGAAAGGGTTGCATTGTGGGTAATGAAGGTGGCAGGTTTTGATCAGGAAGAAGAATGTGTGGAATAGATCAGAAAACGTCTCTAGTGCTGCGACGGCAGGAACAAAGGGTTGCTGTGGTTTGATCATGTGCTGCCGTTTCCTTCTGGTAAACAGGGGAGTTTAATTTTTGATGCCGGGTCCCTTATTTAAAATAAGCTTATTATTAAGCTGCTGTTGATGTGGTTCTGATGATCTGGCAGTCTTTGTAATGTCCTGTACTTTGTACCGACCCTCAACATGGATGTTCCCAAACACACTAATCAAGCCAGCTTAGCACGCTGTGTGACAATAATTGAAGACATTGAAGGATATAAAGGTCCCTTCTAAACTTATTTAACTTGCTTTGCTGCAATGATTCTGCTTTAAATGGACATAGCCTCAGATGTATTGAAAGGCTGAATTCTTTCAACTGATTCACCATCATGTGAACACATTGGACTAAATTAAACGTCATAACACAGAAAGGTTTACGGCTGGTGTGTAGCACATGTACACCAACTCAAAATAGATTTGGCTGTTTTGTACCTGTTATTTAATTTTAAATTACTGTAGTTGGGTTAGGTTTGATATGTTGGTATATTGTGAATTTGTTATCTAATTTCTTTGAGTTTTGTATTTACGCATATTTATGTTTAAGTATACCTTAAACAGTTAATATACTGTTCAATTTAAAGAACTTTAAAATATAAAAGTATTGGTTCAGGCACTGGGACCGTTTTAAAAGGAACGATTTGGCACCAGAATCGTAAAAAAATCCAAATGATACCCAATCAGGTGTTAATCTACTGGATTACAAAAGAAGAAAACAATTATGATAAAATCTTTTTCAACAAATATGATTAGTAAACCTTTTTTTAGTCCCCTTTCCTCAACAAAATTAATATTTCAAATGAAATATGTGCTAATTTGTTTGTGATTAACAATATATTGAACATTTACTATATTGTCATTGAGGAAAATTATATTGCGATATTATCATTGTTTTTTTGCTCGGCCCTATAATGTAGATGTTGTAGCAAAAGCCAAGTTTACATAAAAGGGTCAGGAAATAATTCTATAATGACAAACATTAAAACCAATTTGTGATACATTAAACTGCTCTTTAAGATTTTGTGGAAAAAATTTAAACTGCAAAAATATCAACTGTCAAATCCCACGTACACACGTCTAAACCCACAGGTCCTGAAGTGACTCGATGAAAAATATCACGTTTCCTTGGAGCAGAAGATTTCCTGTAATTTCAGCAGAGAAACGATGGCGACAGCGATAGAGCTGCTGGAAACGCTGGAAGATCTGAGAGACAGAGAGCTAAAAACCTTCAAGTGGTACCTGCAGCAGCCGGACTTCCTCAAGGACCTCCCACCGATCCCAAAGAGCAAACTGGAGAGCGCAGACAGGCCGGACACGGTGGATCTGATGGTGCAGACCTACAGCCATCAGTGCGTGGAGGTGGCCAGGAGGGTTTTAAAGAGGATGAGGAGGAATGATCTGGTGGAGAGTTTGTCAAACAGCAACCCAGAACCTGAAGGTCAGTGTGAGAAAAACAGAACAGGCACATCATGCAGTTACAGCAGTTTCAGAAATGAATAACACGCAACTATGCATCTGTGCTGCAGGTCAGTCAGCTGGTGCACCTGCAGCAGGTGAGGCTTCAAGGACACGATCAAACCAGGGCCTCCACTTCAATACATATAACACAATGTTCTAATGAAAGAATGATTCTAATACACATTACACATGTGCACAACACCTTTTAGACTGAAAAGCCACTGAGTAGAATACCAAGAAAAACAAATATAAAGACTAAATAAATAAAGACTATTTATATAAAGACTAAATAGCTCAATGGCCAGTTTAGCATAGCTTTAGTCTACTCAGGTACAAAATGGAGTTTGCTGGTTCTGTAGCTTTTAGAGACATAAAACGTTGGCATGAACCAATTAGGAGCCACTTTTCAGTCCTCTGACCACAATACGACATTCCAGTAATTGCATTACAACAAAATGGAGGTGGTGATGGTGGAATGGATAAGACACAGGTCTTTGGTGTGACAGGCCCGGGTTCAATCCCCCAGCGTGACCCATCCACCATTGTGTCCCTGAGCAAGATACTTAACCCCTAGTGGCTCCAGAGGCTGCGACCTCTGAGATGTATAGGAATTGTAATTTGCTTTGGATAAAAGCATCAGCTAAATGTAAATTACTAAAGCCATCAGATTCTAAAAGAGGAAAATGGCAGACAGTTTCCTGGGATTGGCTGGAGAAAGAAAAGAAAGTGCAGAATATCTAGGGGAACGGCTGAAACGACATAATCGATATAAATTCAGGCGGGGTTGTCGTTGAGTTATAATGATGAAAATGGCAGATATATCAAATAATCTTGATAAAGAAATTTAATTTCTAAGAAGGGATTGACTCGCACTAAAATCTTACGACAGAATGAAGTAAATCAATGTGTCGCTTAGTCAAATATCCAAATAATCAGCAACGTAATCAACCATTTCAAGTCACATTTTAAGAAATGAAAAAAGGAAAGAATTCACTCGTTCCTGTGATTATTTGCCATAGTATTTCTAAACTGAATTATTAAACCTTTAGGTCAAAAAGGCATCATCATCTTCGTTTTACAGATAAAACAATTACTCAGTTAACTGAGCAAATAACTAGTATATGAATAAATCAATTAATATTCACTCGTTACATCCCTAGAGAAAACATTAATTAACAATACAGCATAGCTGATAAACATGCTTTCGTTCAAATGAAAATATAACATGGTTTAACTACAGGAACTATTAGAGCTTAGACATGCTCCGTAACACAGTGTAAATAATTCAATGAAGGTCACAACGTAGTTAACGCTGTCATCAGTAAAAAGTATAATGCGACCTATCGCTGTTTCTTTCTATACGCAGTGGAAGCCGATGATGTTCAAGAGACTTCAGAGAACGATGCAGTTTCATCTGTTCAACCAGCAGCTGCTCTTCTGTCTGATCCTCCAGCTGTCAGCAGGCAGACCGAAGGTTCAGATGTTCTCCTTTTTGAATGGATGAAAAAATGTGCTAAATCTGTGCAGGGTGTAGGAGCTTGCAAAGCTGTCAAAGAACCAACCGTACAAACAAGAACATTTTCACACAAAATTGTACAGCTCTTTTCTTCAGTTAAGAATCGCTACGAAGAAAACAAGAACACACAGTCCAGTTAGTGGCTACAGAGGTACATCAATCAGCCGTTAAGGAATTCATGTTAATTAGCCACATCTGATTTAATCTGCTTTAATTTTTAACTGGCTACAGTGTCGATCAGCATCATCTAAAAAACATGATGCCTGCTAACGTTACTTAAATGTTTGTAACAGCAATGCCTGCACACTGACTTCAAGCCACAAAATGTTTTCAAACAGATGTTCGTCAGGTCAGCATAGCTGAGAAAATCATAAGAATCGTGCACTTTGTGATAAAACATGAAATTTGGTACACTTATTGGAAAAAATTTTAGTTTGATATTGGGAAACAATTTCAAAATGGCCTCAATTTTCCTCAAATTTCAGAAATTGGCCTCAAATTTTAAGAACATAATTACTTCAAGTTATTTTCCACGCATAGTTCTTGGCAACTTTGGAGAATATATGTAAGACATTGAAAATTCATGATGGTCCAATATCCAAAATCTTTTGGAATGCCATTGCCTTTTTTTTAACCAAATTTGATGCTTTGATCATAAAGTGCATGATTCTTCTACTAAGCCAACTACAAATACTATAAATGTTTGAAAATGCTTCCACACTTTCAACCTGATGAGGTTCCGACTGTCATTAAAATGTTGTGCTGATGTAATTTTTCCGTTGATGCTTTAAATAGCCTTGCTCTAAATCTGTTGAGTGCTGAAAGCTTGGGAAGAGACTGATAATGGACACAGTTTCATAAATTAACCGTTTTATGAACACTGCTTTGTTCTTCACAGTTGTGACGGTGCCAGTCCAACAGCCTCCAGTACCCAACACATCGAACCCACTCACACTGCAGTCGGAGCTCCAGAACATGTTCAAGTGTGCACAACAAGGATGGATAGAGCAGCAGCATGCAGAACTTCTGTATGAAATTAACCCAGAACTGTTAATTGTGGGCTCATCAGCGTCGGACATACGCACTAACACACAGCATGAGGTCACGAAGCCTGAGATGACTTTGGGACAACCAGGAGAATCAGCGAGAACAGTTACACCCAGCGACATCTTCAAACACCCTCCAGAAAAGGCACATCAATAAGAACAGTTCTGACCAATGGAGCTGCAGGAGTTGGCAAATCATTCCTTGTGCAGAAGTTTTTGTTGGACTGGGCTGAAAAAAGAGCCAATCAAGATTTTCATCTGATGTTCCCCTTCGCTGTCCAGCAGCTGAGCTTATGGAGGAGAGAAAGGTTTAGTTTGGCAGAGCTAATTCACACATGTATCCCAGAAACCAGCGTGATTAAGGAGCAGACTCTTAATGATATCTTCAGAACTTTACAGAACTCAAGAGACTCTAACTTTGAGAAAAGTGAATTCAAACTCCTGTTTGTGTTTGATGGACTGGATGACAGCTGCCTTCAACTAGATCTTATGGGCAAAATAAATAAGTCTCTTAACGTTACAGAGCCCACCTCTGTGGATTTTCTGCTGACAAACCTCATTAGGGGAAAATTGCTTCCCTCAGCTCGCGTCTGGATAACGACACGACCCGCAGCAGCCAATCAGATCCCTCCTGAGTGTTTTGACATGGTGACAGAGATCAGAGGTCATCCCGGTCTTCTGCTGGATCACTGCTACAGTTCTGGAGGAGGTGTTGAAGACCAGAGAGGGAGGAGAGCTGCCCAAGACTATGACTGAGATGCACATCCACTTCCTGGTACTTCAGCTCAATCATGCAAAGTATGGCCCAGAAAAGTGCATTCAGTACATTCAGTCACTGGCAAAACTAGCTTTTCACCAGCTACTGAAAAGCAACACCCTCTTTAACAAGGAAGACCTGAAACACAGCGGAATTCCTTTTAGCAAAGCCTCAAAGTACTCAGGAGTATTCACACAGATCTTCCAACAAGTATGTGGGCAGAAGAAGGCTGAGGACAAGAACATGATGTTCTGCTTTGCCCACTTGAGCATTCAAGAGTTTCTGGCTGCTGTTCATGTGAACATATCGCTCTTTGACCACAACAAAAATGTCATGCCTGCACCACGACAGACACTCCAAAGGCTGCGTGAATGTTTCAGCAAAACCTCTGCAACAAGGGTCCACAAAAGTGCAGTGAAAAAGGCCTTACAGAGTCCAAATGGTCACCTGGACATGTTCCTCCGCTTCCTCCTGGGTCTTTCACTGAAGAGCAATCAGACTCTCCTACAAGGCCTCCTGACACAGACAGGAAGAAGCTCAAAGACCAACCAGAAGACAATCAAGTACATCAAAAAGAAGATCAGGAAGAACCCCACTCCAGAAAGATGCATCATTCTGTTCCACTGTCTGAATGAACTGAAGGATCATTTTGTAGTGGAGGAGATTCAACAGTCCCTGAGTTCAGGACATCTCTCCACAGATGAACTCTCTCCTGCTCAGTGGTCAGCTCTGGTCTTCATCTTACTGTCATCAGATAAAGATCTGGGCGCTGTTTGACCTGAAGAAATACTCTGCTTCAGAAAAAGCTCTTCTGATGCTGCTGCCAGTGGTCAAAGCCTCCAAGAAAGCTCTGTATGTGCACAGATAATTGGATATACCCATAAAATCCAACTTGATGATTTATTGCTTCGTCATTACAACATGTTAGTGATATGATATATTGATATGTGATATGTTGTTTGTATCTTGACATGCCTCCACCATTTTTGAAGCGGCACAAGTCAACTACAGCGTGGCCTAAGCCGCACACTGCAGACAGTTGCTGTAGCTAAGGCGTAACCACTTTACATAGTATAAATTCAGATTTCCTCTTCTTCAGGTTAAGTGGCTGTAAACTGTCATGGAGAAGTCTTGAAGCTCTGTCCTCAGTTCTCAGCTGCCAGTCCTCTAGTCTGAGAGAGCTGGACCTGAGTAACAATGACCTGCAGGATTCAGGAGTGAAGCTGCTGTCTGCTGGACTGGAGAGTGCACACTGTACACTAGAAACTCTCAGGTTAGTTTTCACTGCACTTTAACATTAACATTTTATAATAATGATGGTTATCAGTAAAAACAAGGGCCACAGCATTGTTTGAAATTGAAGTTCCATACCTCACTTGTATTTCCACAAAATCCTTGTTAACAAAACAAGCCAAACCTGTCATCGCTTGATTTAGAATTACCTTGTGTTCATTTTAAAGGCCAGGATAACTGATGAATAGTTACTCTATTAGATACTCTCTAAACTTAAGATCCGTTTAAGACAGCAAACTTGAACACCAACATTTTGAATGTCAAAGCAGCCACAGCAATTACACAGCCAACAACAGGAACTAATGCATGAGAACTGCAAGGAGATGAAGAGTTACTTGAGCGTGCTTGATAAATATTGTTGTCCATGCTGGCATCTACGATGTTCCAACATGACTAGGTAATGAGTGAGTGAAGGAACAATTTAGCTTAATAGCTCAGCCTTTGGTGTCGTTCAAATGCAATGTTGTTTGCTACAGTCCCATACCATATAGCCTATGCTCTGCCAGTATGATTTGGAGATTTTCAGCCGCATGTACAGTCTGCTCTGGAGACGTGGCCATGTAACTGGTCCCTGTCAACCAGTCATGGGCAAGTGGGATTCTGACTGAACGGTAGGGAAACCCAGCAGGAAACTTCTGGGGACTTGTTACCTGGGAAGAGATTAAAGTGACTGCATTGTGCGGGATAAGTGGTGTCTCTCCTCCCCTGTTAAGAGACAGTTTGTCTATCCAGGTGTAAATGGCTTCCTGGACTCCTCTTTCAAACCATGCGTCTTCTCCGTCTTAAAAATGTGCACATCGTAGTCCTCTAAAAAGTGTCTTTAAACTTTCAGATCATTGTAAACTGCTTATTCTTGATCTGAGGCATTAGCCATTCTGTGGTGAGCCATGTGTTTGTGTAGTGGTGGTTCAGTTTCCCCAATGTAAGTCTGTGCATTTATCACGGCATTGGACAACATACTGTATGCTGGATTCCTTTTCGTGTTTCGGTGTGCAGTCTTTCAGTCACTGATTTCATAAACAAAGCACAACTATCTCTACACAACAAGAAGAGTAAGGAAAGACAGGCTAAGATGTTCCAATAACTATAGTCAACTTTCCTGGAGAAGAAAGGTAGATAATCCTCAAATGCATGAAACAGACAGGTGAAAAACCTGTCAGATAGAGAACTCATCCAACCACAGCAAGATGTTCTGATTAAACTTTTCTATCACACCACAGCAGCTACCAATAGTAGACCTCATCAAGGCAACAGAAATTAGGTATAAAGGAATAACAGAAGCAGAACAGCTCAGGCTGAAGGTATCAGCAGCCCTTTCCAATGCAAAGGAGCCCCCTTTAAACCTCATCATCCAAGAAAGGAAGGCTGTGACATCTAGGCCTGGGTATCGAGTTCAATACTTTTTAGGCACCGACCGAATTGCTTCAATACCACCGAGTATCAAAAAATGTCTTGTCTTTCGGTACCAAAGTTCGATACCTAAAGGTTCTTGTTAACGCCAATGAGCCAATCAGCATGCAGCATTTTTGATGTGCCCACATCGAAAAGTGATTGTAATTGGCTGTAGTGATGTAAACACTAGCTCGCGGTGGTTACGCACAGAGACGTGGATGTAAAAGACGCGGAGAAAATTAAAAGTGTGGCTTGATGCAACAGCGCGTGATGCAATATTTGCGACACAAGATAAAAGCTGCCAAGAGACGACACGACAAACCTGGTGAAGCCTTTGAATGTGTGTGAAATAAACTTAAGAGCAGAAAGTCGCTCCGTCTTTGCTGCAACCAGACAGAGCCGGTGCATCATCGTCTCAGCGCCCTGCTGCCACCGAGCTGCTTCAACACGCCCACCGTACGAGCGGCGTCGGGCAGCAGCGTCGCTACAAGCAGCACCGTTACTAGTTTAACTACATTTCTCAGCAGCTTGGTGGCAGCGTCGCTGTTTCCTGAATCAAAGCAAAGCTCCTTTATTGGCAGAGCAGCGCGGCAGCTTCCACACACGCTACATTTTCCCAAGTGTTTCTGAAGGATCAGTTAAGTGACGCCACCGCCGCACACGGACCTGTATGTGCAGCCGGCGGAAGTGACTTCACGTAGCGATCCTTGGGCTGATGTCTGCAACTTTGCTGCAGTGGATTAAAGACGTGCGGCTGAGTTTACTTTCTATTGTGATAGTTGTTGCCTGGACACCTCTTCCTCTAGTGAGGAAACTTTGATATGTAGAGGCAGAAACTTGTTTCCATCATGTTATAAAAACTAAAGAAAGAGGAATAAAAACAACAAAAACACAATATAGGCCGATGTTACATTGAAAATATGTCTTGGTTTAACAATTATTAAAATAAACTATTAATGATAATAATGTGATAATTAAGTTACTTTATACAAACAACAATGATTCTCTGTATGTTGAAAAAATATACAAATTTTATACCAATAAAATTGGTATCGAAAAAAGTATCGTTCAGGAACCGGTATCGAAGTTGAGGTATCGATACCGGTATCGATATCGAAAATCTTTGAACGATACCCAGCCCTAGTGACATCACAGAGAAAGGATCAACACTATCCTACCTGCTGACGGAGGAAAATGCACAGTGGTCCTAAACACTGTGGACTACCATGCAAGAATCAACGTACTGCTCACAGACACATATAAGAGACTGAGGCAACATCCCACCAGCAGATCCAAGAAAAAAGGCCATCGAATGTTTAAAACGCCTCTAGAAACCTGGTGAAGTTAGTTTTACGTTGGATTTTCAACAGACCTCTGCCGACTCCAATGTAAAACTAATATCCAATTTAAAATTAACTTCACTGCAGTCCATTCTTTCACACATGCCGGTGTTGTGGAGATGAAACTTGCATTCACGCTAAACAAATGTGGAGATGAGCGACGTTTACTCAGAACTTGGTAACATTAATACTGAACAGGAGGGCTCAGACCATACAAGCAAAAACAAGCTCATACCAAACAGAGAAGTCTGTTGAGCCACTCAACTCTATTCCTGCAGTTCCAGGCATGATGTGTGTCAGGTAACGTCTAATGACTGGCCCACAAACACTCAGCTTACTTTGTAGTTCACTAAGACGCCATCCGCACTAATTTAGAATTGAAATATACGATCTCCGTCCACACCAGCGTTTGAGCTGTGTATCAGAGCAGATTTACGACTGAAAACGCACATCTAGTGACCGTTCACGTACACTGGGTATCCGTGTGCCGGTGTAAGCATGAAGCAGATGGTCTCTCTCTTCTGTAGTTACAGAAGATTTGGCGAAAGAATGAAGTAATGCGGATGAAGAACTGCACCAGATTTTTTCTTGCATGGACCAATTGTTTTCACGTGACGTTGTGACGTCACATTCCAAGGAAAAGGCTCCCTTGGAGGGCAAAAGAGACGTTATTCTCTGCTGCACGCCAACCAATAAGAAGAGATACACTCTTACTTTGAGTTGCTGGATGGTTGTTGTACTTTTGGATGTACCCATGGAGGAGATGCGGCAGCTATAACGTCACATGGATCGGATATGCCCAACACTTGCAGTTTGTGTTCATATCTTTCTTTTTAAGTTTAAAAGCTGATCCAAATAAAATGTAAGTGCTTCTGTGGCGTCTCTACAGGGGAGTCATGGTGTAGGCCACTATGTTGGTCTGATGTTTTGCCCTCCAGGTCACCGTGCACGCCACGTGACTGAAAACTTTGAATAACTTGCTGGGACTGTTACTGAATCTAACGTAGGAGTTAAAAGCTGCTGTGGCTGGGAAGCTGGGAGTCGTCTCAAAGTAAAAGGCGACATTCACAGCACAAGTGTTATTAGCACGGTACAAAATATTTTAATATATAAAATATTTAATTTTAAAAACTCTTAATGAAAAATGGATGTCTGATCTGGTCAGTTTGTCTATAGTGATGCCAACATACTTGAAGCTGTCAACAATTTCTACTGGCTGGATGCTCATGGAGATGGAGCAGTGAGGGGTAGATGAATGTCCAGGATGAGTTCCTTTGTCTTGGTGAGGTTGAGGAGGGGGTGACTGTCTACAACATTGTGTGAGCAATAGATTGGTGAACTACTGGTCTGTAACTGATTCTGTGTCAGAGAGGTGGGGTCTGTTGGGGACAGGGAGGATGGCTGGCTGTCATCCAGAGTATGTGTAAGTTGCAGTTAGTAGTCATTCGTTGTACAGTGAGTGCAGAACAGAGAGAGCTCGAGGGCACAGCCTTCTAGGTCAGCCTTCCAGTGATTGCATCAGTACCATGGTGGTGGATGTGGTGCTTCACCTCCTGAGCTGCCTGGTGATCTGTGCATCCATCGACACAGGAAATTATGAATGCCAGGCTGAATGAGGAGAGCGTGCACACTATGGAAGCTCGTGAGAGTTTGGTTATCATGGTGTGACGCTGAGTTCTATTGAAGGCAGAGCTGAAGTCTACAAAGAGAATCCTGGTACAATGAGTGTGTGAAGGAGGCACGCAGCAGCATCCTCTGTTCCTCTTTTGGCCTTGTAGGAAAACTGGTAGGGGTCCAGGTATGGGAGGACAGCTGGGGGGATGGTGTTAGTACCAGTTTCTCAAGACATTTTGCTATTATGGCTATGACTGTTCATATGAGCAACAGTAAAACCTAAACTAAGTATATATGGTCAAGCAGGCTGTCAGGGTGCATGGTCACAGAGGAGGGCTGTGCTTTTCTGGCCTCAGCCCTGACCTCCAACCCCTACCATCTAAGAGAGCTGGACCTGAGCTACAATCATCCAGGAGACTCAGGAGTGAAGCAGCTGTCTGCTGGACTGGACAATCCACACTGGAGAGTGGACACTCTCAGGTACAGGCTGTAACAGACTGGACAGTCTGGGGCATGGACTGACAAAAACATGCTCTCCACTTTGCTCTGCTGCACCATAAGCACATTTACATTCCCCCATGCGGTCACTGTGTTGCACCACCAATGTCTGACTGTGTTTGGTTCTGCAGGGTGGACCACATTGGAGAGCAGAGGCTGAAACCTGGTTTGAGGAAGTGTAAGTGCTTTGTTAAAGTCATTAGAACAGTAGATAGAACAACTATTCATATAGCTCATATATGTTAAAATATATATTCAATAAAATCCTACAGTGAATCAAGATGATTAATTAATCCAGTGAAAATGCACACTGAGTTGTAAAAATAATTAAAGTGAAAAACTCTCCAAAACTTCCAACCAGGAGGAAGTACTTGTTCACAATGACAAAGATAATCTCCCTTTTAACAGGTAGAAACCTCAAGCAGAACCTAAACTTGTGGTGGTTGGCCAACTGCCTCAACCGAAACTGGTTTGAGTCGTCCTCAGTCATGTTTGCAAGGTGTTACACCTTCACTGGCTTCCAGTCAGTACTGAGCAGATCACATCCAATTAAATATTGCTAATAGGAGTTTATAATGATGGTACTGCCAGAGAATTACTTACTTTAGTCTAAAATGTTTGTTCTTATGATTTAATTTTCTCATTTTTTTAGTTCCTATTTTGATATTTCAAAATGTCAAACAATTTATCTTCATAATGTTTGGTAGACTGAACCAGGGACAGTGACGAAACAGAATCCAGAACTTCATCACTCAAGTCACTTGAATTAAAAATCTGCCTGTCCAGCTTCAATGGTCTGATCGGACTAAATGTATATTGATTTTTCACCTCACACTTCCCTAAAATGTTTGAACAGTCTGGGTTTTATAGCAAAAATGAGTCAATGTGCCTGTAAAGGCAGTTTTTTCTTTGCTTTACCTTTAGCTTTGATTTCCAGTCTCTTTGCCTTCATACACAGGTAGGTAGGTCGGTAGGTAGGTCAGGTCGGTAGGTAGGTTAGGTCGGTAGGTAGGTAGTGAAGTCTTATGCAGACAGACGAGATATTTCAGATATTATTGCAGATGAGACTCGTACAAATGGATGAACATACTGTTCGGTGGTCTGTGTTCTGGTGTGAACTGTGTGTGCTCGGCCTACCTGTGCCTACCACTTCCTGTCACCTCTGCTCCTTAAATACAACCATGTGCGTCTAATCACTGTCACCCAGTGTCAAAATATAAATGTATGTCCAAACAAAATAAAAAATCATGCCAACAACAAACATGAACGGCTCCTACAGTGCCAACTGTCCATTTATTTGAAACTAACAACATACAGAACTCACCAGGGGCCAAATGTACAAACTGTAATGAATTAACAGTGCAGTGTGAATCTGCACAACTCACACAGACTCAATACCTGAGAACATTGATTTTATTTTTATCGCTTCCCCGTCCAGAGTGAAAGCACCTTTAGGAAATGTGTGACAGATTTATGGGACAGACTTTTTTCTGGTGTTTATTTACCCTGAATGTAACGTGTAGAACAACAATATTAAGTCCTCACTTGTACTTTTTCTCTCCATCAGATGCCTGTGATTTGGAGCTGGACCCAAACACAGCGAACAGATTCCTCAAACTGTCTAAGAACAACAGGAAGGTGACGCCGTCAGAATACCAGCCATATCCTGATCACCCAGACCGCTTTGACACCGGGGAGCAGCTGCTGTGTAGAAATAAACTGACTGGTCGCTGTTACTGGGAGGTCAAGTGGAAAGGAAACCTCAACATCGCAGTGACTTACAGAGGGATCGAAAGGAAAGGAAGCGATTTTCACGGGAGGTTTGGAAGGAATACTCAGTCCTGGAGTCTCAGCTGCTTTCTCGACAAGATCTCTGTCTGGCATGACGGTGAAGGGAAAGTAATACCCTCCTCCTCCTCCTCCTCTAACAGAGTAGCAGTGTATGTGGACTGTCCTGCTGGCTCTCTGTCCTTCTACAGAGTCTCCTCTGACACACTGATCCACCTCCACACCTTCAGCACCACATTCACTGAACCTCTTTATGCTGGCTTTGGGTTTGGGTTAGGGTCAACTTTGGGGATTGATTCGTTTTATGATTATGATTCCTCAGTGTCTCTGTGTAAGCTGTAGGTCTGCAGCCGGAACAGATACAAAATCTGGATACAGAAATAAATCTGGAGAGATTATATATTATATACACACACACACACACTTTGAGCGTCTGTATGTATTGCTGCACATGGCTGGAAATAAGAATAAATGTGTTTTCACTCCAAACTAAGATCTTCATTTTCTAACCTTAATTTCTGCGGAAACATATTTTCCAAAATAAAACGTGTTCCTGCATTATGTTTCATCTTTATGCAGAACGTGTGATTGTGACTGACTGGTACTTTGTCTTTTAACATCTAGTTTATATTAAAAAAAGAAACAGCCTTGGCTGTTCATTTAACTGGTTACACAGAGCAGTACATTTGGACGTGTCGTATGTTCCAGCTGCATAATGCATAATGTGAGAATAAGAAACAGGCGACAGGCAGGACCGTCACGTCCAGCTAGAGAGGGGACAGCGATTAGTCGACCATTGGCGCCATCTTGTGGTGCAAACAGACAAAACATGAGTTTGAGCTGAAGGAATACTGCATGTGCACTGCTTTCAGTGAAAGAAATAAGACTTTGTTCCAACTTATAGAATTAGTATCACTTTGGATGCATCTTTACTGCAGCAGTGAGGCTGGGAAGTCATTTTGGTGTTCCATACTTCCATACTGACAGTGGCCCAAAAACTGTTTTACATTTCCTCATTTGGCAGACGCTTTCATCCAAAGCGACTTACATTTGAGGAACAACTTACAAGTATCAACAGAGCATCAAATACAGATCTACAACTGACAATACAGACTAGTAAGAGCTCATAGTACAGATCACATCAATGGGTAAATACCTAGGGAAGGAAGTAAGAGTTCACAGAAAGTGCAATCAGAACAAAGTGCAGTAAATACATAATAATTGTAGGGATAGAATAAGAAGAGCACAGGAAGTGCATGTTAGAGGTTAGTTAGTTAGTTAGAGGTGACCGACCGCAGAACAAGGGGTTAAAGTGTCTTGCTTAGGGACACTTTGGTGGATGTGTTGCAGCGGGAATCGAACCCAGGTCTCCCACACAGCGCCATCACCAAAGTAATGCTTTAGGAATAATAACTCAGATCATTTACAGGCCCTTGCAGCCCCCTTGGCTTTTTACCTGTTTTGTTACATTAAAGCCTTTACTTTAGTTTTTTAATCTGAATTTTATGTGATGGATCAGAACACTATTTTTTTTTAGAAATAAAAAACTTTAAATTGGCATGTGCGTCTGGATTCACCCCCTTTGTTATGAAGCCCATAAAAAGCTCTGGTGCAGCCAGTTACCTTCAGAAGTCACATAATTAGTCCACCTGTGTGCAATCTGTCAGTACATATACCCACCTCGTCTGAAAGGCCCCAGAGGCTGCAACACCTAAGCAAGAGGGACCACTAACCAAACACCGGCATGAAGACCAAGGAGCTCTCCAAACAAGTAAAGGACAGTGTTGTAGAGGAGGACAAGTCAGGGTTAGGTTATAAAAAAAATATCCAAATCTTTGATGATCCCCAGGAGCACCATCAGATCTGTCGTAACCAAATGGAAAGAACACGGCACAACAGCAAACCTGCCAAGAGACGGCCGCCCACCAAACCTCACGGACCGGGCAAGGAGACCTAAGGTAACCCTGGAGGAGCTGCAGAGACTGGAGTATCTGTACACAGGACGAGAAGCCGTACGCTCCATAGAGTTGGGCTCCATGGCCAGAAGAAAGCCATTACATGTAAATGTAGACGTACTTGTGTAGCGCCTTTCTAGTCTTTTCGGCCCCTTGCATTCACCATTCACACACATTCATACACTGGTGGAACAGCCACCAGGGGCAATTTGGGGTTCAGTATTTTGCCCAAGGCATGCAAAAAAGAAAAAATACTTTCAGCAAAAAACAAAATGGCATGTTTTGAGTTTGCGAAAAAGCATGTGGGAGACTCCCAAAATGTACAGAGGAAGGTGCTCTGGTCTGATGAGACTTTAACTTTTTGTCCCTCACAGAAAACACTACATCTGGCACAAGGCCAACACGACATCCCCCAAAGAACACCATCCCTGTGGGGATGTGTTTCAGCCGCTGGGACTGGGAAAGGTGGCTGGTGCTAAAAACAGGGATATTCTTGAGCAAAACCTTTACAACTTTGAGGTTAGGACGGAGGTTCACCTTGCAGCAGGACAATGACCCCGAACACACTGCTAAAGCAACACTCGAGTGGTTTAAGGGGAAACATGTTAATGTGTTGGAATGGCCTCGTCAAAGCCCAGACCTCCAATAGAAAGTCTGTGGTCAGACTTAAAGAGCGCTGATCACAAAGGCAAACCATCCAGCTTCAAGGAGCTGGATGGTTTTGAAAGGAGGACAAAAATCCCAGTGATCAGATTCGGCCAACCATCGATGTTGAAGAGCAGCGGCGTCGCACAAAATTCTAGACCCTATACACAAGCAGTCTCTGTGGGCCCCCCTTCCTCTCTTGGTCCTCAAGTCTGTAGTGACGGTTAGAGTAATGGTTTATGTTCTAGCCAACAACGCAAATATGCATCAAGCTAGATTCCACGCCGTCACTCTAACCTGCTGACTGTTGTGATTGTGCTCACTGTTCTTTGGAAGTTGTTCTGCTTGACTTTTCTCTCCTCTCCTGGGGAAAGAGACATGACTGTCAAAGGTCGGTCGATGCTCCAGGATCAGCCGTCACTCTGCTTGATTAGCCCATTTAGAGAAGAATCCTGGAGCCTCAGACCCTCCTCTATATTTTTAATTTTTGAGGGAAAACAAAGTTCAGTCTCTCAGTTTATTTATTCAGCCAAAGTTAAATTAGACAAAAACGCCTTTTTCTTTTAAAGCAGCAACAGTAAAGTTTCCATCAGCAGAGTCACGATATACGAACAGGGCTAACGTCCTTACTGCAGAGGTTCGATTCCCTTTATTTCTTCTGCTGGGGGGCATTAGTTCAGTCTGTTGGCTGTTAAACGGGGCCCTGAACCTCTAACTGCTCCCCTGGCGCTGACAAACTTTTGGCTTTTTACTCGTGAAGGTTGGATTTCCCTGCATCGCTGCAGCTTCGGGGAGCAGTTCCAGCAACGTCACCTTCCCATTGGCCGTATGTGCAGCAGCTGGATTTGTGGCGTTGAGTGTCCTGTTTATTTCATATATTTACATTTATAGAGGTTCAAGTCAAACACTCCGGCGCCAAAGCAAATTCATGTATGTGTAAAAACTACTTAAAGCTGATTCAGCACAATGAGTTTTGTTTCATGAAGTCTTTACTTTCTTTTTACTTCCTTCTTTTAGTTCCTCTTTCCTTCTTTGTCACAAACACGGTGACACAAGTCCGTGTGAGTCTCTTCATGTGAAAGTCAGTTTGGAGGTCAGTGAACTTTATTTCCATCGACTCTCCAAGTGAAAAACAGAGACTGACTCATTTGCAGAGTGTCTTTGTGTAAACAGACTGATGTGTGGCCCCTCCTGTGCAGGACACCTGGTCCACGAGAAGCAAACAGACAGACACATAACTGACGGGGGGGGGTCTGGAGTTCCAGCATCCTCCACCACCAAACACGACTTCAAGAGTCTCCAAAACAAACTACAGAGAATCAGATGTTGGTTAGTTGAGTCTGTGGAGCTGCTGCTGCGTGTCAGGACACGAGGGGGAAGAAACGTTTGGACCAAACTAACACTGTGGAGACAAACCCAGGGAGGCGTGTTGGCAGCGCCTTCAGTGAACTTATCTTCAGTGTCCTTGTTGTAATTTAGTATTTTATGGCCTCTCATGTGTAATATGATCCAGATGTAACTTTAAAACTGTATATTAAGTCCATTGTTTATATGAAGCCAGAGGAGAGGGGGAGAATCAACAGATTTCTACGACAAAAGTGGTGACAGGAAACAAATCATCAAGGTCAAGTTCGTCATCTTTATTTGTCCCCGAGGGGCCATTAGTTTTGCTGCAGTAGCAAAGAAGCTGACACACAGAACAAAACAACAAAGACAACGACATTGATTAAAAACTCAGGGTCAGACCGACGGGCAGAAGAAGACCACAACATTAAAAGTTTAAGTTCCAGTGAGCCTCATGTGCAGACCTGTTGTTTACGGAGTTTAGCAGAGAGGTAGCCGAGGGTACGAAGGAGAAACGCTAGCTGCAGCTAACAGTGGTTAGCTGCAGCTAGCGTTAGCTCAAAGCTAACCACTGTTAGCATCAGAGCTCCAGGCCGCACAGCGACATGAACTCCAGCCCTGTCCACTCACAACAATCACAGCGCTGCAAACTCCACTTACCGGAGATACAGATGTTTCCTGAAGGTGCCGCAGGACTTTACAATAAATCTTTAAATAAAAAAGGAAATCTTTCCGTGATAAAAGGGCACTTTGGGCGTCAAGGGGCGGGGCCTATCCCGACGCGCTGGGGTAACCACGCCCCCTTCATTTGTCCACTGTAAAAAATAATCCTGTGAAAAAGGTCCTTTTTAAATAAAAGCTGTGGGCTTATCGATCTGTTTGTTCACAGCTGTGCTCCGTGATGTTCCTCTGCTGACGATCAGAAACAGGTCTGACTGAAGCTGCACAGCTGGGGTCGGCAGCATGGGGGGGGTTATATTGTTCATTCATGAACTGCAGCCTCTAATGATCCTCACAGTCTGGGAGCAGCTTGAAAGAGGACGCGGCTCCTGAATTATAATCTCTGTCATCTGAATTTAATAAAAAGTTTTATATTCAAATGGTTTAGTAAAACTTTAAGTAGATCAGCTGATCGTATCTCGGTAGGTTTTATTTTAATCCCATCAGAGTCTGAAGCAAACAAACCCCCCTCGGGGGACTCCCCCCCCCCGACACAGAGGCAGAACCCGACCAATGCAAACACTCCCTCAGCAGAGGGTCAGGGAGGGGGGGGCGCTGCTGAAAGGGAAAGTGAAGCTGCTGCTCTCCGTCTTCACTTCTGTGCAGCAGCAGCAGCAGGATGGAGGCTCTGACGGTCCTGAGGGTTCTGCTGGTTGTGGTTCTGCTGCTGGTCACGGTGGAGCGTTCAGGTCAGTAAACCGCCGTCTGAACATGAGCTTAGGATGAGAGGACTGTTTCTCTGCAGCTCTGGAACATGTTGAAGGTGAAGCTGAAACTTCTGCCCCTGCAGGGAGAAAATGTCTTCTTACCTCAGCTCGTCTTTAGAGGCACAGGTGGACTCTGTGTCCTCTGCTCCTTTTGAAATGGCTGATTTTGTCCACATCACTCTAAGCAGAATTTGTCTGAAATATAGCTTCCAGTTAAATAACAAATTCTGTTGTGTTTATAATTTTGTGTTTCCTTTTACATAAATGAAACATTTCCACCGTAAGTTGGTGCAGAAACTTTCAGCAGAATGAAGGAAATGAAGTGTTTAAAGATCTAAATTTCCAGGAGGAAGTCGTACAAAGAAAACTGCTGTTGATCCAGTCCCCCTCAGGTTCAGATTCATTCTCCTTAATGATGTTTTTGCCTTTATTTTGAAAGGCCAGTGCATAGAGAGGAAATAGGGGCGAGAGAGATAGAAGTGACACCGAGCAAAAGGGCTGCAGGCAGGATCTGACCCGGGCCGCTGCAGTACGGACTCTGGGCCCCGGCCCCTCAGATTCAGTGCTTACTGTCCTCTCAGACTCTAAAAGAGCCTTCACACAGGAGGGGCATCAGGACTTTGAGCTCTTATAGCGCAGAGAAGCAAACGTTTCCCACGGCGACCTCTTGTTTGTAGAGCAGCTGTCTGAATCTGCTGGTGTTGTGACCTGAAGCTGCCGCCGGTTTCTACTGGCTGGAGGAGAGATGTGTTCCTTTGTCAAAATGGTCAGCGGAGCTTCGTCACCACGGTTACAATAACACCCTCAGGGCTCAGAATGACCGAGGTCATGCTTTCTTTAAAAACAATCTGTAGTTAGTGTGAAACAGGAAGTGAAACCGAAGCCTCTCGTGTTAGAGGCCAACAAACTCAAACAAAGTCCTTCTTTACTGGAAGTTCACAGAAAAACACAGCGTCAGGCCACAGAGCAGAGCGGCTCATTCAGATAAACACCCTGAGCCCGTCTGGACCTGGACTCAGAGGCTCCTCCTGTGATCGAACTGACCTTTGTGATGAGAAATGTGCCATCAGGGTCATCAGAAACGTTCTGCCTGAGGGTCCTGACCCAGTGGGAATTAAAGTCAGAGGTTTTATTCCCCCCCAGGTTAAAGAGGTTAACTTTTTTTAAATGACATTTGACCAACAAACAGGAGAAAGTTTTAATTTTGATGTAAATAACTGTGTTTACACATAAGTGTAGATTCTGTTAGACTGAACCCAGTTTGAGCCTTTGGGAGAAAACATCCTTAAGTAAGACAAGAAAGCTTTTAAGGTGGTTTAAGTTCATTTAAGGAAGCTCCTCTCATTTCTTTTCTTTTTTTATGTTATTTATTTACCTGTTCAGACCTTATTATTTCTGTATTGCTTTAGGTCATTTGATGTCTGCTCTGTTTTGCCCGGTTTGTTTCTACTTGGTCTTTCAGTATTTTAGCATCGGCTGACTTCCTCCCTGCTGCCGTGGCCACTAGGGGGCGCTGCCACCTGCACATGAGCAGATGCTTTGGGGCATTTCCTGTCTTACATTCTGGTACCCACAGAGCAGCACAGAGTCAACATGAACACATCATGTTTGTTTCAGTGTTTACCGACTGTGGGTAAAAATCATGTGGTTAAGCTACAGTAGAACTTCTACGCCCTGGCTTTTATTTTCTTAAACCGCTGAACTCACCGGCCTTTATTTGAGATGGTCTTTAATCCCTTTACCATGTCAGTAAATCTGGAATGGTAAAGGACTTCCAAAGACGTCCTATAAAAACCAGACCAGGCTTCTAATCTACTTCTAATTAAAGTTTTACAGTGTTTTTCTATTATTATCATTTCTCCTTTGTCTCAGAGAGCGCGCTACAACAGCGACGTCTCACTCGTGTTGAAGCTTCATAAATGATCTCAGTCCTGCTCTGAGGAGGGTTTCTAGTCCAGTGGTGGTCTGGTGGTGGGGCAGTGATGGCGCAGTGGATAAGACCATGCACGACACTTACCCCCTCATTGCTCCAGAGGCGTGCGACCTCTGACCTGTACAGCAGCTGTAAGTCGCTTTGGATAAAAGGGTCAGCTAAATGAGTAAATGTAAATGTAGGGACTCCGACACCGGCCCTGTTTCTTCTTCTTCTGCACGCGCGTCTATCGAGGACACAAACCCTGAAACCCTGCTGTCAGTTCGCTGCAGGTCACCCAGCTCTCCACATGTCAGCCTTTCACTTTGGGACTAATTCAAAATGTGGAAGCGGTCTAAACACCAAACAGCAGTGAGGAAGGAGGAGGAGGAGCTCCTGCAGCAGTTTTCACTAAATGAAACTCTGTTTGTGTTTGTTGTTGATGAGGTTTCTGGAAATTTGCCTAAAATTGTGTAACACTAATCGGAAACATGAAGAAACTTTCCCCTCTGTCGAAATCCTGGAAACACAGAAACACACACAGACTTTTAATGTGTGTGGAAGTGAAACCACGTCTTCCTGTTCTTTTTTGTTTACACGTGTGTGTGTGCGTGTGTGTGTGCGTGTGTGTGTGCGCGCAGACTGTGTGCGGTGTTTTGCACGTTTCGACCTGATCCTGGGTCAGTGTGATGAAGACCTCGGAGAGGTGGATGAAGACGACTGCTGTCAGAACCCTCACTACGGTTACCAGGAAGAAGATGGAGTGTGTCGGTCCTGTGGGTCAGTGCACACACACACACACACACACACACACACACACACACACACACGGTGGTGACATCATCATCCTAGCTTAGACTTTATTCCAACCTCATCCCTGAAGACATTCGGGCGTTTCGTCCCATCTTCACGTCTTCAGGCTTGCTGGAGGTTTAGATTCTCAGTCATCCAGCTCATAGTTATCCAAAGAAGGTTAAAGGTCAGCTGGACTTGGTTGAAAGATACTGGAAGACGTTTCGTCCCTCATCCAAGGAACTTCTTCAGTTCTGACTGACTGGAAGGGAAACTCAGCTATTTAACCTCAGTGGGGTCGTTTGCCAGTTGCTATGGTCGTTAGGACTACCCAAGGCCAAGCCTGAACGACCATGGTTGGTTTCTTCACCTGAAACCAACAGGTTGCGTTTGTTGAGTTTCCTGGTTGGTGATGAAAGGACAGCATTGTAAGTGGGGGATAAGTGGTGGCGTAGACCCCCTCCTCTGTTCAATGACGGCTTCTCGACCCGGGTGTAGATGCTTCCTTGACCCCTTTTTCAAACCATCTTCTCTGTCTAAGATGTGGACCTGATGGTCCTCAAACGAGTGTCCTCTGTCCTTCAGATGTAAGCAGACTGCAGAGTCTTGACCTGAGGAGCTGGCCCTTCTGTGTTGGGCCATGCGTTTGTGTAGTGGTTGTTTGGTCTCCCCAATATACAGGTCTGTGCATTCCTCACTGCATTGGACCGCATACACTAGACTGCTTCTCTTGTGTTTGGGTGTGCGGTCTTTGGGGTGGACCAGGATCTGCCTCAGTGCGTTCTTGGGTTTAAAGAACACCACCTGGCTGCCAGGCTGCTGTTCACACTGTGGTTAAATATCTGAGTCTCTCTGCCAGCCAGTCAGAACTGAAGAGCTCTGAGGAAACGTCTGTCTTCCTGAGGGGAATGCCGATGAGGTCCTAATGAGGTCCTGATGAGGTCCTGATGAGGGTCCTAATGAGGTAGGTCCTGATGAGGTCCTGATGAGGTCCTGATGAGGTCCTGGTGCGACCGGGGTTCTGTCGGTCCTCACTAGTCCAACCGGTCCTGCTGGTGTGTTTGCAGGCCTCCCGTGTGGTCTCCCTGGTCTCGGTGGTCACCGTGTAACGTCCTGTGTGGGGAAGGAGTGACGCAGAGGAGCAGGAAGTGTTTCGGCATCGGCCAATCAGAATGCGAAAACGCTGGCAGCAACCTGGAGACAATCCCCTGCACAGGCACCTGCTGCGACGGTACGCACACACCTGGACAACCCTCACCTGGGACACTCATTAATTTACACACATCAACATGTCTGTGATTAATATGTGTGTGTGTGTGTAGCGAAGGGGTGGGGCTTGTGGCTCCCGTGGTCGCCCTGCTCGGTGACCTGTGGAGGAAGCGGAGTCAGGAAGAGAGAGAGAGTCTGCTCCAGTTCCCCTGAGTGTCGCTTGTCCTGCAGCGGTCCATCAGAGGAGACAGAGGAGTGTCACGCAGACAACACCTGCCCAGGTAACATGTCTCCCCACCTGTTGAACTTTCTCTCCCCACCTGTCTGTCTCTCTCTCTCTCCACCTGTCTAACTGTCTGTCTCTCTCCACCTGTCTGTCTCTCTCTCTCTCCACCAGTTCATGGTGGCTGGTCCGCTTGGACCGATTGGTCTGAATGTTCTAGTAGCTGCATCAGTGAGCGTGACGGTGATGTCATCATCCCCTCCAAATTGCGATATCGCTCCTGCTCTAACCCGGCCCCTTCCAATGACACAGTGCCACCTGGAAACCATTGCCCTGGAGACGAATTCCAGGCCCTGGACTGCAGCGAGCTCCCAAACTGTCCAGGTGTGTGAACAAACTGTTCGGATAGAAAGATCAGGATAAAATCTCTAAATGAAAAACGTGTGTTCTGATTGGCTGTCTCTGCAGTGGACGGCAGCTGGGGGGCGTGGTCTTCGCCTGGGCCTTGCTCAGTCACCTGTGGGGAGGGGCTTCAGCTGTCACTCAGGACATGTGATCGTCCCGCTCCTAAATATGGCGGCCGATTGTGTGACGGACCGAGCACTCAGAGCACGGTCTGTCAGAGTCCCTGTCCAGGTAACACACACACATCAGCTGACACACACAGGTACACACACACACACACACATATCAGCTGACACACACACATATCAGCTGACACACACAGGTACACACACACACACACATCAGCTGACACACACACACATCAGCTGACACACACAGGTACACACACACACACATATCAGCTGACACACACAGGTACACACACACACACACACACACACACATCAGCTGACACACACACACACATCAGCTGACACACACAGGTACACACACACACACATATCAGCTGACACACAGGTACACACACACATATCAGCTGACACACACAGGTACACACACACATATCAGCTGACACACACAGGTATACACACACACACACATATCAGCTGACACACACAGGTACACACACACACACATCAGCTGACACACAGGTACACACACACATATCAGCTGACACACACAGGTACACACACACACACATATCAGCTGACACACACAGGTACACATCAGGTACACACACATATCAGCTGACACACAGGTACACACACACACACACACATATCAGCTGACACACACAGGTACACACACAGGTACACACACACATATCAGCTGACACACAGGTACACACACACACACATATCAGCTGACACACACAGGTACACACATAGGTACACACACACATATCAGCTGACACACAGGTACACATACACACATATCAGCTGACACACACAGCACATACACATATCAGCTGACACACAGGTCACACACACATATCAGCTGACACACAGGTACATGTACACACACACACACATATCAGCTGACACACACAGGTACACACACACACATATCAGCTGACACACACATATCAGCTGACACACAGGTACATACACATATCAGCTGACACACACAGGTACACACACACTCATATCAGCTGACACACACAGGTACATACACACACACATATCAGCTGACACACAGGTACACACACACACATATCAGCTGACACACACATATCATATCAGCTGACACACACAGGTACACACACACACACATATCAGCTGACACACACAGGTACACACACACACACACATATCAGCTGACACACACACACACATCAGCTGACACACACAGGTACACACACACACACATATCAGCTGACACACACAGGTACACACACAGGTACACACACACATATCAGCTGACACACAGGTCACACACACACACACATATCAGCTGACACACACAGGTACACACACACATATCAGCTGACACACACAGGTACACACTCACACACACATATCAGCTGACACACACACACATCAGCTGACACACACAGGTACACACACACACACACATATCAGCTGACACACACAGGTACACACACAGGTACACACACACATATCAGCTGACACACAGGTACACACACACACATATCAGCTGACACACACAGGTACACACACACATATCAGCTGACACACACAGGTACACACACACACACACACATCAGCTGACACACACAGGTATACACACACACATATCAGCTGACACACACAGGTACAACACACACACACATATCAGCTGACACACACAGGTACACACACACACACATATCAGCTGACACACACAGGTACAACACACACACATATCAGCTGACACACACAGGTACACACACACACATATCAGCTGACACACACAGGTACTCACACACACATATCAGCTGACACACACAGGTACACACACACAGGTACACACACACACATATCAGCTGACACACACAGGTACACACACGCGTATCAGCTGACACACACAGGTACACACACACATATCAGCTGACACACACAGGTACACACACACAGGTACACACACACACATATCAGCTGACACACACAGGTACACACACGCGTATCAGCTGACACACACAGGTACACACACACACAGAAGTACTAATGAATGCTGTTAACATTAATGTTCCCTGTGTGTCTTGTTCTTGTCTCCGTCTGTCTGTGTCTCTGACAGTCGACGGGTTCTGGTCCGGGTGGTCCGTCTGGAGTGAGTGTTCTACTTCATGTATCCCACAAGGCCGAGCTTCTGTCAGGACTCGCCAGCGCTTCTGCTCTAACCCGGCCCCTTCCTCCAGTCCACCTGGCAGAGGTTGCCAGGGTAACGACAGGGAGAGAGAAAACTGCAACCACCTGCCGCACTGCCCAGGTACACCTGTCTGTCTGTCCACCTGTCAGTCTGTCCACCTACTGTCAATGATATCGACTCCCAACGACGGTGTCCACGTGGAGACAATAACGTCTCTCAGGTGTTATAATGTTGTTGTCCGCTGGTTGTGATCACAAACATGATCTGTCTTGCTGTGTGTCCCTGTACCAGTGGACGGAGGTTGGGGGTCTTGGTCTCCCTTGTCTTCCTGTCCTGTTACCTGTGGGGTAGGACTTCAGGTGTCAACCAGGAGATGTGACAGCCCGGCCCCTGCACATGGCGGCCAGCAATGTCATGGAGAGGGACGTCGAACCAGCATCTGTAAGACCAACGTCCACTGTCCAGGTACAGACCTGATTCTTGTCTTTTAAAACATGAAAACTTTAACCAACCAATCAGCTGTGCCTCCTCCTGCAGCAGCAGCCTGGTGTTTGTGTGCTTTAACCTTTCACCTGTATAAAGATGAATCCTGGCTGCAGACATTAGTGCAGCTCTAAATCAGCTCCATTTGTATTTATGAGTGTGACGTCGCTCTGTTTGCAGTGGACGGGATGTGGTCGGAGTGGTCGCCATGGAATCAGTGTAAATTCCCGTTCGGGAATCGGGAAATCCGCTGCAAGCAGCTGGGCGGCAGTCAGACTCGAGAGCGCCAGTGTCTTCACCGAGCTCACAACGGATCCATCTGCAGCGGGGACGTTCAGCTGGACAGACGGGTCTGCTATGATGTCAGCAACTGTTACGGTGAGACACACGCACGCACACACACACACACACACGCACACACACACACAACACACACACACACACACTACCCTGACCTTAAAGGTGTATTGGCCAGAATAAAAATGAGCTGACATGCTGAACAGTTGTGACGTCTGTGTGAGAAATCTACTGAAAACAATCAACGACTGAACAGAATAAACCAATAAAGTGTTATATAGTTTATATAGTTTTTCAATGAAATCACTTATTAAAGGAGATTTAATGTGCTTTTCCATATTTTATAACTTTTCTACATGTTATAATGTTGGATGTTCATGTTAAACATGGCCAAAGCTTCAAATGGACCCTGGCACCTATTTCTAGGAAAAAGTAACAAACCCAAAATAATATTCAATATCAATCAATATCAAGATCTCCTCAACCATCAGGACTAGATGAATAATTCTGGTCTCTTTGAAAGGTCAGAAGCAAAGGATGATACATCCATTGTATATTAACATATTTATTTTACCATTGCAGACTACATGGAGATAAAAAACAGAAAAAAAGCTATATTTTTAATGCAATAAACCATCAAAAGCATCATAAGGTAGATTATAATGCAGCTGAATATTTTGTAATTCACCTGGAACACAACTGTCACTGTAAATCTGATGAAAAGAAACTGATATACAACAGTTATTATGCAATCTTTCAAAAATATACCAGGCGAATGTTCATGTTTTGGCCATATTTACTGTTAATATGTTCACTTTTATTGGGAGTTATCTTCAAAACATTATTTCTCTCCATACAGTCACGTTCCAAATAACATAAAGCTTCCAAAACATTGAAATGTTGAGAAGAACAGTCAATATATATGACAAAAAGCACTCCCACGCTTTACAGGCCCACAACCTGAGAACATCCTGCAGGGCTGCGAGTGGTCTTGCATTTCGTTTGTCTCGAGGAGACAAATTCAGACATATCCTTGATGTCGGTGTAGCTCCTACGGGTCGCCAGCAGAGGCCGATAAAGGCCGCCTCTGCCAAATCAAACTCTTCTTCTCCACTTCAATTTGATGACAGAAAAAAAAAATTTAAGACCGCCAGACGGTCTCAAAGTGCTGCTGTTTTTGGACAGAAAACAGCTAGAGACAGGAGCATCTACAGCTTGTTTCAGACAGAGGCTGAAATGAAAGCCTACATGAAGAGTCAGTATTAGACAGAAAATACTTTTGAACTTTGAGTCATGCAGAGCTGCTGTACAGGAGACACAGAACTACAGTACAGAACTGGAAAAGCAGAACAATAGGTCTCGTTTAATAAGTCACTCTTTTACTTCCTTCTTGCCAGCGGGCTCTAACCTCACTTAGAAATGAAGCACACGCCTGTTTTCTCTGTCGCTTGCATCAGCCACTACTCTGCTTCTTCTGTGAAGGAATCGGGTCGGCCTCCCGGGCCTCTCTCAGACTACAGCGACAACACAGCAGCTAATGACATGCAGTCCTCTAACACCACAAAACAACCGGCTGCCCCCGGTTGACCCAGAGTCTGCTTCCACAGTACTTACTGAAGTCTGTAATAAAGTGTGACACAACCTCATTATAATATTCAGTCCAGCTCTCTACCCGTTTCATTATCATCCAGTACATGTAGCTGTGCTGACACTGCTGAGCCTCCGCTGACAGATTCACAGATAGTAAAGATAGTTACTGACAGCAGCAGGCGAGCTAACGATGTAGCACGTCGGCTAAATGCAGTAAATGTACCGTGATCATGTGACGAGCCTGGATTAGTTCAACCTGCAGCTGATAAACTGTTACTGTAACGTTTCCAGCAGGTTGTGTGAAGCTGTCTCTGGTGTTTTTGTCTCATGCGTTCCAGCCCTCAGCTGGTTGCGATCTGAAAACCTTCACTGCTACATATTGACCCTTTAACATGAAAATGTACTTCATGTTGCACATCAGAGTACCTTTAAGGTGAAAATATTCCCCCGTCGGTGAATTTAGGGTCTCAGAAATGTCCTGTATAAATGTATTGCTCAATCATTTTATCGATCATGCTGACCTCCGCCTGAAACTGGTTTGGTCTGCATCATGTGTGTGTTACAGTGAAAGGCACCTGGGACGGCTGGGAGCAGTGGAGTCTGTGCAAACCGTCCTGTGGAGGAAACTCCCAACGCTTCAGGAGGAGATACTGTAAACCTGATTACAGCGACTACAGGTGAGTTCAATGATTCTGCACAGCGGGTCAGTGAGTGAAGGAGATCCTGTTTCCATCCACCTGTTTCTACGCACATTTTCAATTTCTGCAGACATGTAGCTGCTGAACTCTGACACAAGGAGAGAACAGACAGGGCACACGGACAAACTGTAACTTGATGCAAAGCAAACACCAGGACATACCAAGACTAGAAACCAGAAACAGGACCAAACAGACTGACTGGTTGACAAGGACCAGAACAAATGACGGTGGACTAGGATGAAGGAAACCGAGCAAAAGAACTAAGCATCAGAACACTAAAACACAGAACCACGGACTACTAAGACATGAAGACACAGGACTAAAGACTAAGACACCGAAGCAGGACTACACAGTGAGACTGGAACCAAGACACGGGGCTAAAATAAGAAAACAGTAAATGAGACAGAACTGGTGAAGTGAACTAAACTGAACATGAGAATAAACAAGGCAGAACAGAAAAACCATTAAAACAGACTTAAAACAGGAAAAACATGAACACAAAACCAAAATCCAGTTAGCTGTAGCTCTGTGACAGGACGAGGACTCTGGTCTCCAAACGTCCATCGCCCGGCACCATCAGCCCACCTTCCTTTAGAGGACTCACTACTTCCTGTCCTGACAGCGAGTGGAAATGGATGTAATGGTGCGCGGCGCTCCAGCAACAGCAGATTTAAGTGGAAACTAAGATTGTCGTCTCTGGTCATTGTTTAGCAGAACCAGCTGGTAACACGGTGTTACGCTGTATTTTGCACATACAGACACAGCAGCTACATGTCTGCAGATATAAGCTGTGACGTCACAGGGATGAAAGCTAAACGCTCGGCGAGCGGCCGCTCCGACACGCCCTCAGAAACAGCGAGCTGCAGCACACAGCTCTCCTCTCCCTTCCAAACACTAGCTACCCTCCAGGCAGTCAGTGGACATAAAGTTGTTACTGTGATGTAGAGACAGAGCTCGGTTAAAACTTTATGGATGAAAGATCCTTTTGTTACAGATTAATAACTCACCGCTCTGAAACTCTTGCTCCAGTCCATGTTGCCAAGCTGGTCGGCAACACGTGCAGCTGAACCCGAGCTGTTTACCGGCTTCTCGCTGACCCGCCCTACTCTGCTTCTGATTGGCTAGTAGTCCGTAACTAGGAACTGAGCGTGTGCAGCTCCCAACAAAGATCATGTAGAGACAAGATGTATCACTCCATAGCTAAAACGAAGCCTTCAACACAGGGTGAAAAGAGGAGCTGCAGCAATGAACAGTATGACAGAAATATAACCATGTGAACCTGTTCAGGTACGACCTCTGAATAAGAGGAGGAGCCTGAAGATGAGCAGAACACCAGCTCTTTAAGTGGACGTTACAGTGGAAATTTAAAAATTGGATCTCGGAAAAATCTGACTTCCCATTGTAAATTGAACGCACTATAATTCCCAGGATACTGGGTCGCTCATTTACGACTGACACTAGAGACATCAAAGATTCTGAATACACTGTGTGTGTGTGTAGGTGAGTGTGTGTGTGTGTGTGTGTGTGTGTGTGTGTGTGTGTGTGTGTGTGTGTGTGTGTGTGTGTGTGTGTGTGTTACCCATGTTTGACATAACTGTGTTTTCACTTTGTGGGGACTCGACCAAATGCCATAAAGTCCCCACAGCATGAGGACAATAGGTTTTAGTGTGAAGGGGTTTACGGTTAGAGTAGGTCTCTGAGGATTTAAAGTAAGTCACTGTGATGTAATGGAAACACGGCTGTGTGTTTCAGTCCTACCATCGGCCGTCAGAAGGACCCGGCGACGTTCTTCGGGACTCCGAAAGCCGACTGCGGCGCGACGCCCGACGGCGGAAAGAAAGTTGAAGTTGAGCCCTGCCTCAACGTTCCCCCCAGCCCCTGACAGCCCGCTCACCGATGACTTTAACAACAGTTTAACTACTTTATATACAGCTAGTTCAGTCCAGTGGTTCCCAACCTAGGCGTCGGGCCCCTCCAAAGGGTCCCCAGATAAATCTGAGGGTTCTGTTCAGTTACTGAAATGAAACCATGTGTCTCTGTGGTGGAGCTCAGAGACTCAGAATCTACCCACAGGAACAGATAAAGTTCCCTAACAAGACCTAAAGGCTGAGAACCACTGGATTATTTTTTAATAATGTGCTTTTTATAAACGTATGTATTTTTTTTTACATAAAGTCTTAATCTGAAAAGTATAAAGCTGTCAGATAAATGTACCAAGTTACTTTCCACCACTGTTGAAATGTATTAACTTTACACTAACAGGTGTTTCTAATATTTTGTCCACCCCCATCATCATTAAAGGTCACAGCCGGAGCATGCTCAGTAAACTAACAGACCTAAACTTTAGGTTGAGCTGGTTCCTGTTTGTTTCTCGGATTCACGTGTTGTTCTGCTCTGTTTTCGACTCTTAAACTTGTGTATTGTCAAAATAAAACAATCCACTGGCCTTTTATTGTGAAGTCTTCAGCTTCCTGTTTCTTCCTGTAGCTGTTAGCTAACTGGTTTAGCATTTGAACTCTTGGTGGTGAAGACAAAATGTTTTTAAGGAGCTGTTATGGAGCTAAATCACATCCACAGGTTTTATTAATTAGAAAAAAATAATAATAGAAAAAATAAAACTTGAAATTTAAGTCTTGGTCATAAACTTGAAAAATACAACCAGGTAAAACAACTGTACCATTTTTTTTCAGTTTAAATAAAATATTGATTCTATTCTGGAATTATTTTGAAAACATGATCAACTTTCATTTTTCACTTTTATATAGACTAACTTTTTTTTCAGTTCAACATTTTATGTTAAAGCTGATGTCAGCGAAAGTCCCATTTAAAAGCTGTTTTGACAGCAGGTGGCACTAATTACATTATAGGAGCAATAAAACGTGCCAGATTGTGTAGTTCAGCAGCGACACTTCAGGAATGGACTTCTCCCATTTCCTCATAGGACAGTGAACGCATCACAGTATTCTTCTTCAGGTGGAATCACTTGTGATCAGGCTGAAATCTCCAGTTAACTTCAGCACCAGGGGCCGTTTTAGTGATATGGAGGCCCTGGGCAAAGAAGGGCCCCCACGGTCACGTTGTGGTGACTCTGTTTCTGTGGCGGCTCTGCAGAGGTTGGGGGTCTAATACGTGCAGCAGCAGCAGATTCTGCTCTGAGCCGTTTACTGGCAGCAGGAGCTCAGGTCAATTTCTTTTATTAAATTAACTTCCCTCCTGATTCTCAACCTTGAGTCACCGAGTTGCTCTGTGATACTTCATATTCACACTGTGACCGGACACAACAGGAGGAGCCGAACTCCATTGAGAAAACGAGCATTTTAAAGTTTCTTTGCTTGTTATCCTGCTGACAGACTTCACAAAGCGTGAATTCATTTGATAATAAAATCAGCATCGTGTTGTGGTCATTTCGGCATAATTTTCGCACAGCAGCATAATATTTAGATTGACAGGATCAGTCAGAATCTAACTTTAATTAATGTTCGGTGTTCTTCACATCCAAAAGGTCTCAAATACCTAAACTAAAAACTGTAGTTATAACCTCGACAGGACAGCAGAGGAAACAGAATTCTACATTTTAGTTTCTGAAATAATTGAGACGCTCTGATGGAGCTCAGGATGGATCAGGAGGACGGCTGCTTTCCTCCAAACAGTTTCACTAGAGATGAATTTGAACTCTTAATCAAACACAGTGTTTCACTTATTATTCCTCCTGCAGCATCAACATTACCACAAACAAATTACAAACTGATATTGTATATACTATCAGACGTGTTTTAACTCAACTGAAGAAATATTTGTTTTGGAACAAATGTTCCACTTGGAAGACTACGCAGAACGCTAACGCACAGACTCAACGAAGTATAAACTGGCCTTTACAAAGAGCCGTGGAAGCATCGTGTCGGCGTTTATTACAGTAACCACAGGCAGTCGGATCGCAGAGCGACAAAATTTTGTCAGAAAAATGTGATCGATCATTTTACTGTGATCAAATTGAGCAGGATCCCCATTAACTCACCTGTAGAGGCTGCAGACTCACCTGTAATCCACCTGCACAGGTAACATGAATAATATCCATCCCACATCCTTCAAACGGAATACGAGCTCTTGCCTTCTGGCAGAAGGTTCAGAAAAATACTGTACGGTAGTCAACGGCGAAGGACAACAAATATTTTGATCCCGTTTGAACTGAGCCCTGAATTACTCACGTGATGTTTGTCAGTTTAAAAGACACATTTTAATGTCAAGAAAGTCGCAATTGGTTGTAAAACTGTTGAGGTATCAGACAGTGAAAATACATAATTACAAAGACCACAAACCCAAAAGTCGCGTTTGTGACATCGGAACTTTTTCTGTCAATGACTGAAGCTAACATCACTGAAGCTAACGTCACTGAAGCTAACGTCACTAAAGCTAACGTCACTGACGCTAACGTCACTGACGCTAACGTCACTGACGCTAACGTCTAAAAACTTACTATGAGAGGATGATGTGATAAAAGGACAGAGTCGTTGGACAAAACACACAAGGTGAGATATATTTCTACGTGGATCACAGCTAAGGTATCTAGCTAGTAGCAAGAAAGCAATGAAAGTTAGCTTAGCATTACAGCGCTAACATGTTGCCGACATATTGTGTGAGACGAAAGCTGTAGTTCATTCAACAGGTTTCACACAAAATGACATGTAACTTTACTGTTTTATGAAAACCTGTGAGTTTCTTGACTTGCAAAATTATATTTTAAAACTGACCAACATCATGTTTGTGATTCAGGGCTCCGTTCTGACAGGATAAAAAGACAAGCTGTCTCTTCGCTGTTGACTACCATACATGTTTTTCTTGAAATAAGATCCCATGGGCCTGAAGCGAGTGACTCAGGCTCTGTATCCCATCTGCCTCAGCACGTTAGCTTGGTGAGGTCAGCAGCTAGTTTAGCCTCACAGAGCTGCTAGCATGCAGCTAAACCTGCTTTTGTCTCCAGACGTGCGATGACGGTCTGGCAACTAAGACATGTTTTGGTTTCAAATTCTTCGATCTCAGTGCAAATACTGTAAAACTTCAGTTAAAAGCGAAGTCCCAAACAGACGCCTGTCCCTTTAAGGGCCTGGGGTGGCTACCCATTAGCGCAGGTCTCAATTAGAAGCCTGGTCTGGTTTTTATAGAAGCTCTCTGGATGCAGCCCAGCCGGTCGCCTGCTTGAGCTGAGCTGCTTAGGATTGTGAGTACAAATGTAAATGTTGCTGCACAACAACATGCAGCACAGCGTTAGATCGGTTTCTCTTCGATTCAGTTCATTGATTATTCAGATTAACCAGCAGGATAAAGGAATTAAAGGCCTAAATACAGGCCGGGTGAGTTCAGTGGCTGAAGCAAAGAAAAGCTGTTAATTTAAGTTTTACAGTATAAAACTGTGGGTTTTTACACTTTAGGAAATAAATAAAAGTTTAAACAAAAGCAGCTGCAAACTTTGAATAAAGAGTGTAAACTATGATTTAAATCAGGAAGTGTGATCAAAATCTGATCAGACATTTGTTCCTTTCAGTACTTTTGATTTTCACTTTCTGATTCATTTTTAACCACTAACGTGTTCTTGTGAAGCCCGAGCAGCTGGTTATCACACCTGAACAAAGACAGGAAACAGACACACGTTAGCCCCGCCCACACTGTTTATTAACAGCTGACTGCACAAAAAACCACAGCTCTGCGCCGAAGACGACAGATTACTGCCCCGCCGTTCAGTCCGTCTCAGCAGGTGTCCAGTCCTTCAGTGACCCCAACACCCCCCCACTGTTTTGACATCATGGAAGTGTCCCGGCTCCAGTGTTCCCAGTCTCTGCTGGGACAGAACCAGCGCCTGAATCAATCAGTCCATCGAGGAAACGTTTAGTAGTAGTCACATTAGCTTCTTCTTCTTTTGTTCATTTTTTGGTAATGTCGCCACAGCAGCCTGCGGCCGGTCGCCTCTGTGATCCCGACCTCCTCACCAGCGTGGAGGATTGTTCTAACGGTTACTGGTGGAACATCGCAGGGTTCTTCCCGCTGCACGTTCACCCTGATGATGTTCCTGCTCTTGTATTTATAAATCCTGATCCAGCGCTTTGGAACAAACGTTGACTAAAACTAGACATGAATAAGTTCTGTGCTGGTTTGGATTCAAGGAGAGAACGAGACTCTACAAAGTCAGAGTTCTGCATGAGACCCGAACCCGGCTGAACCAGCATCTTTAAGACCCGAACCCTACGCCGAGACCGGAAGCTGTATGCCGAATATCCAACTTGAAACTAACTTCACCGCGGTCCGTTCTCCCACACGTGCAGGGAAGAAATCTGCAGTGAGAATGAACAGACGTGGAGGAGAGTGAGGTTTACTCAGAACTGGGTAAAACTGAACCGGAGGACTCGGACCAGGCAGCAGAAACCAGGAGCTCAAACCAAAGACAGGATCTGTTGTGAAAGTTCAACGGATTTACAAAACACGTTTCGTATTGGGATGTTTCAGCCCTACTCCAGACCGACCTCCCGACAGGTTAAAGGTCGTCCTTCCCCTGTACTCGGTCCTTGGTTTATCGCTACCGTTGGCTAATGCTAACTAGCAGGAACATGAAGTTGGGAGTTAAACTGTGATCTTGATGATCCTCATCAATGACATTTCATCAGCAGTCATGTGACGCTGCTCTGAGGGGCTGACGATGGTCAGAGTCGGGTCTGCTAACAGGACTCTGATACAGGTATATTTCAGGTTTAGCATCTGTTAAATAATCTCAACATAAACTCTCTGCTAACACGTCAGGGCTGCAGCGTTTAAAGACACTCCGGTGTGGACCAGTACGGCAGACCTAAAGGTCCAACAAGCACCAACCCGATCAAACACAAGTGAACACTGAGGACATTAAATTAAACATGGTTCACTGAGTTTGAGACTAAAGTTCATTCTTGACTTCAGAAGCAACAGTTTGTCACCTCGAGGTCCGTTCAGTTCTGGACTCAGGTCTGGACTCAGGTCTGGACTCAGGTCTGGACTCAGGTCTGGACTCAGGTCTGGACTCAGGTCTGGACTCAGGTCTGGATCTTTGAACAGTGTCTCGTGAATTTCAGCAGCAGAGTTTGTCCAGCTGTCGTGTGACTGTAGATGTTTTTTCAGAGCACTTAGAGGACTTCAGGTCCGATTCATCGTAGGGAATAAAACAACAATGATTCTTATTGCAATTTGATTTTCCTCAGTACAAATATAATAAATGTTCAATAGATCATCCATAAATATTTGATTTAATTCATTTGAATCAAAAATCAGCACTTAATTTTTCTATTAATATATTTATTTTGTTGAGAAAAAGGGACTGAAAAAGTTTTGCTCATGTTTGTTGAAAAAGGCGTTTTGAATGTTCTACCTCAGATGTGTAAAGTGATCAGCTGTTCTGACCATAAAGAAAAGTTTAACTTCATAATTCAACATCTGGTTTCTACAGTTTTCAGTCAGGAGCAACAATCAGCCTTTAAACTTTAAATTATCGGTAATGAATGATGTGATGTGTTTTTATCGTGGTGACGCGTCGCCCAGCGCCGAGTCGTCGTGGACGATCTCGAGGTTTAACACCAAGCTGAAGCGACTTTCATCCTGTTGATGCTGAAAGCTCCAGATACTAAACGGACCTCGTGGTGAGATGACCTGGAGTTTAACTGCTGCTCCCAATCTCAGCTTTCAAGTCCTTAAAGTGCTCAGAAAAGAATCTACAGGCCCACGGCTACTTTGGGTCGGGGTTCGATCCCCGGCTCCCCAGGTCCACATGTCCTCGGTCAACACTCTGATCCCCAACCGGCCCCCGACGGCGGTCCAGCAGCCTGCAGCTCGCTGCCATCGGTGTCGGTGTGGGTGAGTGCCGAGCTGTGATTGGACGGAGAGCCGGAGAGGCCAACATGGAGGAAACAAAGGATAAAACCAATAGCAACCGGACGAAACGTCTTCCTGGGATAACTATGACATCATGCTGACAAGGCTTTAATACACTTAGCATCACGTTAGCTACCGAGCTAACACACTTCTGGAGCTAGCATCTTCCCAGCTGGTTAGCACGTTAGCGCCAAACTTCTCAAAGACGTGTGGCTGCTGCTCTCCGGTGTGAGCGGCCTTCAGGTTCAACAACGGCGCCTCGTTGACGTCACCTGTGCGAGTGAATAAACTGCCTCCTGGTAGGTTTTGTTAGCTCGTTTCAAAGCTCCAGTAAAGTTTGAGTCCAGAAGATTAAACTGAGTATAAAGACGTCTGAAGTGAAATCTCCTCATGTGCAGCAGGAAGCTGCAGGATCCCAGAGGCGACGCGACGTTTCCCCGCCAACATGGCGGTTAGCGTCCTCGCTAACCGCCGTGTCACGTTTCCCTTAGTCCGGCCGCTCAGTGATGACATCAAAAGAGAGGCGGAGTCTCCACATCCCCAGGTCCTTCCCCCAAGCCAATCAGAGTGCTCGGAGGAGGGTGGATCATCTGAAACCCGCCCGGATACAGGACTGAGCGCAGGGAGCTGATTGGCTGAGTCCAGTTTGTGTTTGAACGTCCTTCAGCGACCGAGCGTCCGAAAGAAACGAAGAAAAAACTGAGAAAAGAAAATAACTGTTGGAGGAAAGAAAGAAAGGAAGTTTATTAATCACACTGATCTTTAATATCGATCAAAAGTTAAAGGAAAAGATCAACATGAAAATAAGAAGGTGCTCAGATCTCGACTCAGATCCCGACTCAGACCGGCAGCCTGCCTGACTTCCTGTCTGCGGCTCTCAGCTGCGAGCTCATTGGTTCCTGCGTAAGACGTTTAAACAGACGTTTAAACCCTCCCTGAGGGTTTCCAGCTGTGACATCAAGGTGCGTTCTGGTGATGTAATCACGCTTCCTCCTTTTTTACTTCCCTCGGTTTCTGCGTGACCTCCAGCCGGCCAACAGAAACACGCGTTTCAACATCACACCATAAACTCACACTGATCAGTATTTATTACCTGCGTCACAAACGTGACATCACTTCCTGTTTCAGGGCTGAATCGGTGACCATAAAGCCACAGGATGTAACGTGTTTGATCGATATTAACGAGTCAGCTTTAGGAGCTGCACAGCGCCAGGCTAGCTGTTTCCCTCCGTTTCCAGTCTTTATGCTAAGCTAAGCTAACCACACCCTGAATTAGTCAGTAAATGGCGGCGGCAGCGGACTCACGTTGTCCTCTCAGGCTCCAGTGCTACGTTTGAGGCTGGACCCCCGGCTGGCTGCTGGGCTCCGGCCCCCTCTCCTTCAGGGACGGGTGGATCTCCTCCTCGGGGTCGTAGTAGTAAAACTTCCTCAGGTAGGAGATCAGAGGCCTGCAGAGAGAGCGACAGCAGCACAGCGTGAGGAGGGAGCACCTTATCAAACCTGTTCGCTGCACGCAGCTCTGGGATCAAATACGATTTCACCCAGAGCCTAAAAGAAGAAAACCAATAATAGAAAATCAAAATGATGCAGTCAGTGTTGACAGTGTGACCTGTATTAAAGCATTAAGGGCGTCAGCATCTGTGACTGAATTAAAGACTGAAGACGCTTCACGCAGCAGAAACGGCTCACGTGGGTCTGATACTGCTGACGTTACAGACATCTGCACATTAGGGAGCTACAACACGAGAGAGGCTCATAAACCTGTGGTAACTTCATCCACTTCCTTTATCAGCCGTGGGCGGGGTTTTAATCTTTTTAAAGCTTGTTTCAACAATCCGAAACATAAAAACAGCATCAGATTACAGCGAAGCCACAAGAACAGAAACCACAGAAGGAACCTGTGAGAGTTACACAGGTTTCATAATGTGCATCTGTGCTACATGGGGTCGATAACTTCCTGTTTAGCTTTAGTCTGGAGCCAGCACGACCTGAGTTACCTGGCGTAGGTCAGCTGGTCAGCGGACGCCCGTCACAATAAAAGCACGTCAGAGTGAAGCTTTACTAGACCAGAAACTGGACCCGTGCAGAGGTTCTGTACTGGACTCAGATCCTAAACCCTGATGACGTCACTGCTGTTTCTAATGTCCTGATAATGTTTCATGAGGTCTGAACAGTCACCTGGTCCGAAGCTGTTTGGACCTGGTTTTAGCCCGAGTCTACGTGCACCAGCGTGGTACTCACGTGGGCAGCGGCAGCTCCTGGATGTGGTCTATTCGGACCAGCTGTCTGATGCAGAAGCGACAGAGATGCTGCAGAGATTTAACACTGCTGAACCTGGAGACCGGGTACAGGAGCTGGACCGGGTCGGGGGCAGACCTGGACCACATGTAAACGCACAGGTAGAAAGCAGAAAAAAAAAAACTTTAAACACACAAAGTGCTTCCTCACAGGACAGACTTTCAAAATAAAACCAAACAGACGAGATTCAGATGTTCTGAGAGACCCGACTCCCACGAGGACGGTTCTCGTCTTTTATAACATCTTTAGGACAGGAGACAGACAGGTGGAGACGCACACGTGGAGACACAAAGGAGGGGACAGACAGGTGGAGACACACAGGTGGAGACACAAAGGAGGGGACAGACAGGTGGAGACAGACAGGTGGAGACACAAAGGAGGGGACAGACAGGTTGAGACGTACAGGTGAGACAGATGGGTGAAGACACACCGGTGAGACAGAGAAGTGGAGACACACAGGTGGAGACACAAAGGAGGGGACAGACAGGTGGAGACGCACAGGTGGAGACGCACAGGTGGAGACACAAAGGAGGGGACAGACAGGTGGAGACACACAGGTGGAGACACAAAGGAGGGGACAGACAGGTGGAGACACACAGGTGGAGACACAAAGGAGGGGACAGACAGGTGGAGACACACAGGTGGAGACACAAAGGAGGGGACAGACAGGTGGAGACACACAGGTGGAGACACAAAGGAGGGGACAGACAGGTGGAGACAGACAGGTGGGACATGGTTGGTTACCGGGGACTCTGGAGCGCAGGAAGTAGAGGAACTTCCCGTTCTTGGAGTGCATGATGGCTCGCTCTATGAACTCCACCACAGAGTGACAGCGATCCTCAAACTTAGGGTGACACCAGAGGCTGAACGTCCCTGCAGGGAGAGACAGACATGTCACACAGTGTTGGTCCATGACGTCCTGGGACATGAAGAATTAGCTGGCGTCAGGTACAGTGTCTCACTAAGTCCACCCCTCCCGTGTTTCTACATATCTGATTCTGTCTTTTCATGTTTCAGCACTGGAGAAGTGAAACTTTGCTCCAGTGTGAAGCAGTGAGACGCTGTATAAACAGGAAGTGATGCGTGTTACCTCTGTAGTGCTCCATACGTGTGTGGTGCGTGACCCCCTGCGACCTGAAGCTCAGACTCAGGATGTAACGCGGGTCCGAACTGTCCCGGACCAGAAACGACCCGTCCGGTTTCCCCTTCAGCTTCATCTCTGCGTCCTCCCAGTTCATCGGGCCCCAGTACCAACCGCACTGAAACACACAGGCACAGGTGAGCTCCGCCCCCCAACGACAAATCTAGGTCATACAAAGTGTCCGTGGCCCCGGGCCTCTACCTTCTCCAGCTCTCTCAGGCTGGTGGCGAAGCTGCCGGCGTCGGGTCGACCGAGGGGGCAGCGGGGGACGAGTCGGGCCGGGGGGTGCTGCCCGTCAGGACGCAGAGGGACCGGCCTCGGTAATCCTCGCAGGAAGGTGTCTGAACACACAGGAAGCAGCGGTTAGTCCGACACTTACCTGCAGGGCCACACCTGGAACCTGGAACTTAATCTGACACCTGGAACCTGGTACCTGACACCTGGAACTTAGAACATAATACTTGGTCCCTAACTCCTCAAACCTGAAACTTGACACCTGAAACTGGGACCTGAAACCTGGTACCACACACTTAGAACTTGACACATGAAACCTGGAACCTGAAACCTGGGACCTCAAACTTGGAACCTGACACCTGGAACCCAAAGGAGTAACATCCCAGGCACACGGACAACGCTGATACCTGTCGCCACCTGCATTACTGTGTGTGTGTTTTAGTGTGTGTGTCACCGTTGAGGCTCAGGCTGTGCTGGATGGTGCTGAGGGAGGGGGGCAGGACCAGCGGCCGGGGGGGCAGGGACTGCATGGAGGCCCCCACGCTGCGCTCCATGAACGGACCCTGCTGCTGAGGAGGGGCCCCGAAATCATCTGGAGACCAAGAAGAGACAGAAAGACGTGAAGCTTTCACCTGAGAGACGCACCTGCAGGGGGCGGGGTCAGGAGACAGGAAGTGAGGCCACAAAGAAGAAGAAGAAGAAGAAGAAGGGGAAAAGTACCGAGCAGGCTGAGGCTCCGTCTGGGTGGGGGGGGAGGGGTCGGAGGGTGAAGAGAGTTACCCCCCCTCCGAGAAATATCCACATCAACCAGAGACACCGTCTCACCTGGACACACACAGGCAGGTGTTAGAGCAGAGAAGAAGAAGTGTTAGTGTTCAGACGCACAAGAAGAAGAAACGTAGAGGAAGGAGACACTGCAGTGTCACCACGCCTCTGTCATGTGATTGGTCTATTTCTGCTGTTGACCTGTGGTCGCCATGACAACCGATAAAAAAAACTGGAAAATGAGGAAGTAACTCAGCAATAATACACATTTTACTACAGCACCACTACAGCACTACTACAGCACTACCACTACAGCACTACTACTACACTACCACTACAGCACTACTACAGCACTACTACTACAGCACCACTACAGCACCACTACAGCACTACTACTACAGCACTACTACTACAGCACTACTACAGCACTACTACAGCACTACTACTACAGCACCACTACAGCACCACTACAGCACTACTACAGCACTACTACTACAGCACCACTACAGCACCACTACAGCACTACAGCACTACTACTACAGCACTACTACTATAGTACTACTACAGCACTACTACTATAGCACTACTACACTACTACTACAGCACTACTACTATAGTACTACTACAGCACTACTACACTACTACTACAGCACTACTACTACAGCACTACTACTATAGTACTACTACTATAGTACTACTACAGCACTACTACTATAGCACTACTACTATAGCACTACTACACTACTACTACAGCACTACTACTACACTACTACAACTACTACACTACTACTACAGTACTACTACTACAGCACTACTACACTACTACTACAGCACTACTACTACAGTACTACTACTACACTACTACAACACTACTACTACAGTACTACTACTACACTACTACAACTACTACACTACTACTACTACAGCACTACTGCACTACTACTACACTACCACTACAGCACTACTACAGCACCACTACTACACTACTACTACAGCACTACTACTACACTACTACTACAGTACTACTACTACACTACTACAACACTACTACTACACTACTACAACTACTACACTACTACTACTACAACAGCACTACTGCACTACTACTACACTACCACTACAGCACTACTACAGCACCACTACTACACTACTACTACAGCACTACTACAGCACTACTACAGCACTACTACTACAGCACCACTACAGCACTACTACTACAGTACTACAACAGCACTACTGCACTACTACTGCACTACTACTACAGTACTACTACAGCACTACTACTACAGCACTACTACACCACCACTACAGCACTACTACAGCACTACTACTACAGCACTACCACTACCACACCACTACTACAGCACTACTACTACACTATAGTACACACTACCACTACCACTACAGCACTACTATACACACTACTACAGCACCACTACAGCACTACTACAGCACTACTACTACAGCACTACTACAGCACTACCACAGCACTACCACTACAGCACTACTACTACTACACTACCACTACAGCACTACTACTACAGCACTACTACTACAGCACTACTACTACTACCACTACAGCACTACTACAGCACTACTACACTACCACTACAGCACCACTACTACACTACTACTACAGCACTACTACTACAACACTACCACTACAGCACTACTACTACACCACTACTACAGCACTACTACTACTACACTACCACTACAGTACTACTACTACAGCACTACTACACTACTACTACAGTACTACTACAGCACTACTACACTACTACTACTACAGTACTACTACAGCACTACTACACTACTACTACAGCACTACTACAGCACTACTACAGCACTACTATACTACTACTACTACAGCACCACTACAGCACTACTACAGCACTACTACTACAGCACTACAGCACCACTACAGCACTACTACAGCACTACTACTACAGTACTACTACAGCACTACAGCACTACTACTACAGCACTACAACTATAGCACTACTACAGCACTACTACTACTACACTACCACTACAGCACTACTACAGCACTACTACTATAGCACTACTACTACTACACTACCACTACAGCACTACTACAGCACTACTACTACAGCACCACTACAGCACTACTACAGCACTACTACTACAGCACTACTACAGTACACTACATACTACAGCACTACTACTACAGCACTACAACTACTACACTACCACTACACTACCACTACAGCACTACTACAGCACTACTACTATAGCACTACTACTACTACACTACCACTACAGCACTACTACAGCACTACTACTACAGCACTACTACTACAGCACTACTACTACAGCACTACAGCACTACTACTACATCACTACAGCACTACCACTACAGCACTACTACAGCACTACTACTACACTACTACTACAGCACTACTACTACAGCACTACTACTACAGCACTACTACAGCACCACTACTACACTACTACTACAGCACTACTACTACAGCACCACTACTACACTACTACTACAGCACTACTACTACAGCACTACTACTACACTACTACAGCACTACTACTACAGCACTACTACTACAGCACTACTACAGCACTACTACTACAGCACTACTACAGCACTACTACTACAGCACTACTACAGCACTACTACTACAGCACTACTATAGCACCACTACTACACTACCACTACAGCACTACTACAGTACTACTACTACAGCACTACTACTACAGCACTACTACACACTACTACACACTACTATAGCACTACTACTATAGCTACTACTACAGCACTACTACTACACACTACCACTACAGCACTACACTACAGCACTACTACTACTAGCACTCACACTACAGCACTACTACAGCACTACCACTACAGCACTACTACAGCACTACTACAGCACTACTTAGCACTACTACTACAGCACTACTACTACAGCACTACTACTACTACCACTACAGCACTACTCACTACAGCACTACTACACTACTACTACAGCACTACTACTACACTACTACTACAGCACTACTACTACTACACTACCACTACAGCACTACTACTACACTACTACTACTAGCACTACTACTACAGTACTACTACAGCTACCACTACAGCACTACTACAGTACTAGCTACAGTACTACTACAGCACTACTACACTACCACTACAGCACTACTACATACACTACTACTACAGCACTACTTAATACTACTACAGCACTACTACTCACAGCACTACTACTACTAGCACTACTTAGCACTACTACTACACTACCACTACAGCACTACAGCCACTACTAGCACTACTACACTACTACTACAGCACTACTACTACACTACCACTACAGCACTACTACAGCACTACTACAGCACCACTACAGTACTACTACTACAGCACTACCACTACAGCACTACTACAGCACCACTACTACACTACCACTACAGCACTACTACTATAGCACCACTACAGCACTACTACTACAGCACTACTACAGCACTACTACTACAGCACTACTACTACACTACCACTACAGCACTACTACTATAGCACTAATACAGTACTACTATAGCACTACTACACTACTACTACACTACAGCACTACAACACTACTACTACAGCATTACTACTACACTACTACTACTACTACAGCACTACTATAGCACTACTACTACACTACCACTACAGCACTACAACACTACTACTATAGCACTACTACAGCACTACTACTACACTGCCACTACTACAGCACTACGACAGTACTACTACTACTACACTACTACTACTACAGTACTACTACAGCACTACTATAGCACTACTACTACACTAACACTACAGCACTACAACACTACTACTATAGCACTACTACAGCACTACTACTACACTACCACTACTACAGCACTACTACAGTACTACTACTACTACACTACTACTACTACAGCACTACTACAGTACTACTACAGTACTACTACAGCACTACTACTACACTACCACTACAGCACTACAACACTACTACTACACTACCACTACAGCACTACTACTACACTACCACTACTACAGCACTACGACAGTACTACTACTACTACACTACTACTACTACAGCACTACTACAGTACTACTACAGTACTACTACAGCACTACTACTACACTACCACTACTACAGCACTACGACAGTACTACTACTACTACTACACTACTACTACTACAGCACTACTACAGTACTACTACAGTACTACTACAGCACTACTACTACACTACCACTACAGCACTACTACTACACTACCACTACTACAGCACTACGACAGTACTACTACTACTACACTACTACTACTACAGCACTACTACAGTACTACTACAGCACTACTATAGCACTACTACTACACTACCACTACAGCACTACAACACTACTACTATAGCACTACTACAGCACTACTACAGCACTACTACTACACTACAACACTACTACTATAGCACTACTACACTGCCACTACAGCACTACTACTGCTACACCACCACTACAGTACTACTACACTACCACTACACTACCTCTACAGCACTACTACACTACTACTATAGCACTACTACTACACCACCACTACAGTACTACTACAGTACTACTACACTACCACTACACTACTACTATAGCACTACGACAATACTACTATAGCACTACTACACTGCCACTACAGTACTACTACACTACCACTACAGCACTACTACAGTACTACTATAGCACTACTACTGCTACACCACCACTACAATACTACTATAGCACTACTACAATACCACTACAGCACTACGACACTACTCCTACTACTACTACTACTACTACTACTACTACTACTACTACTATAGCACTACTACTACACTACCTCTACAGCACTACAACACTACTACTATAGCACTACTACACCACCACTACAGTACTACTATAGCACTACGACAATACTACTATAGCACTACTACACTGCCACTACAGTACTACTACACTACCACTACAGCACTACTACAGTACTACTATAGCACTACTACTGCTACACCACCACTACAATACTACTACAGCACTACTACAATACCACTACAGCACTACGACAGTACTACTACTACTACTATAGTACTACTACAGTACCGTTACAGCACTACGACAGTACTACAACTACTACTACTACAGCACTACTACACTACCACTACACTACCACTACAGCACTACGACAGTACTACTACAAAACTATTACAGTACTACTACAGCACTCTGCTCTGATGTCTCAGCAGCACTGAAGCTGCTGTGTTCCTGAAAACACCTGAGACAAAGTCAGCTAAAAATACCTCACCTGGTCTCACACACACACACACACACACACACACACACACAGGTGAGCTCTTACCGGTGAAAGCAGGAGTGAAGGGCACCGGAGAGAAGGCACTGTGAGGTCTGGACACCTGCAGCCTGGAGACACAAACACAGGATCACAGACGTTACCTGAGAGGCAGTGTCACCTGACACCTGCTCCACCTGAGCCAATCACAGCGCCTCTTACCGACACCTGAACACGGTGAAACCCTGACAGGCTTTAGGCCTCATACCTGCTTACAGCCGCCGCTTCAGGAACACCACGAACTCAACTGACGTCACAAAGAGCTAATGTCAATGTTCCCTGAGTTCTGACCTGCAGGCGCCACATGCAGATGTGCCCTGAGTTCTGACCTGCAGGCTCTGCAACGAGAATGTGTCCTGAGTTCTGACCTGCAGGCGCCACATCCAGGATGTTCCCTGAGTTCTGACCTGCAGGCCCCGCATCGAGATGTTCCCTGAGTTCTGACCTACAGGCGCTGCATCGAGATGTTCCCTGAGTTCTGACCTGCAGGCGCACATCCAGAATGCTCCTGAGTTCTGACCTACAGGTTCGACGTGAATCACCCTCACCCTTCACTGTGAAAACACCGAGGAACAACCACAGAACCTGGCCAGTAACAAACACCGGGTAGAAACGTAAAGAAAAACAGCGATAAAAAGTAAAAACACAAACGGTTATAACACCTGTAATCTCTGACACGCACTTCCTGTGCTCTTCTTCTTCTGTGTCCTTACAGTTCTCTGGTAATGATTTGACTTCGTTAACTCTTCTTCCCTTGTTTACTGCGCTGAAGCCGTGAATCAACTCAAACAGCTGGAAAAGAACCTGAACATTTAAATCACTGTTCTGCAGCAACGTGGTCCGCTGAGCTGAGCGAGTTCAATGAGGGAACATTCACAGCCGGAACCAGTAAACCCAGAACCAGAGAACCCAGAACCAGAACCAGTGAACCGGTCCTGTAAGGTGTTCCTGTTATTTTGTCCACCCCTCCCTTTCGAGCTGGATTTATCTCAGACAGCAGAATATTAATAATCGATGAGGGGCCCCTACCTGCTGCTGTCCTGGTCCGTGTTGCTGCAGGTGGACCCCCACACGTCCAGCAGACTCCCCCCGGACGAGGTGGACGACGCCAGGGACGGCCTCTTGTCCAGCAGCCCCCCCGACCCCCCGCTGGAGCTCTTGGTTCTGAACAGCTTGCTGAGCCGGACCTTCAGGGACCCGGCCTTCCTCGACTTCCCTCGCGGCGTCTTCTCCCCGTCCCTCCCCCCTGCCGCCTCCCCCTCCAGGACCACTAGGGGGGAGGCGCACCGGCCCGTTCCTCCCGAGGCCACGCCGAGTTTGGGGGTGGCGGCCCGGCTCTGGGGCTGGGAGCGGGACTGGTGCTGGTGCTGGGGACGGGGGCTCGGGTCGGGGCTGGAGGACGGGAGGGGGTCGGGGGACTGTTGGAGACTGCTAGGGGCCGCTGCAGCCTGCGGGGCCGGGGGGTACGGGCAGGGGGTGGTGCTGCTGACGGGGGGGAGGGACACCGCGGCACCGAGGACCGCCAGCGAGGACCGGCAGTTCTGGTCGGTGCAGACCCCGGCCTCCTCCGCCAGTCTGTGGACCTGCCGCATCAGACCACTCAGAGTCCCGCTGGAGAACACCGCCCCGGCCCCCCCACTGACTCCCCCCATCCTATCCCCTTTCTCAGCGTCCCCCATGTCCACTACATCCTGGTCCCCTGCCTCCCCCAACCTTCCCACCTCTTCAGAACCCAGACCTTCCAGAACCAGCAGGGCATCGCTGGTCTCACTCGGGTCCTCGCCGGGCCCCCCCGTCCCCGAGGACAGAACACTGTGACAAGAGCAGCGAGGGAGGGGAAGCACCATCTCACCACCTCCTCCCTCCCTCCCCTCACCCAGCTGACCCAGCCTCCGGGCCAGAGCCAGAACCGGGTCCTCACCTCCGGCGGAGCAGGTCTTCCTGGGCTCCAGCAGGCCCAGACGCAGGGCTTGGTCCAGCAGGCCCGGGGGCCATTTAGCCAGTCGGTCTGTCAGAAGGCGGTGTCGGTGGCACAGGACTGACCCGGACTCCGAGTCCAGAACCGGGACACCCTGCTGGGGTGTTTGGGATCCGTCAGACCCCCTGGACAGCGTGAGGACCGGGTGCCACTGGAGGAGCTGCGGCTGCTGCGGCTGCAGGTTCTCCTCCGCAGAGGGGATGCAGTTAGAGTTCTGGTCCTTCCCGCCTCCAGGCCCGGCTGTTGTGCTGCCAGGACCGGTACCTGGTCCAGAGTCCAGCTGCTGTCTCTGTCTCTCCGCCTCCTCCTGGAGGAACCCGGGCGGCTGCTCCAGTCCGCACTCCAGGATCCGGTCCCCGGATCGGAGCAGGTTCTGAAACACCATCAGCTGCGCCCTCGACCCGTGCCCGCCCGAGCCGTGCGGCACCGGGAAGTCCACAAAGCGCTGGGCCGCTACGGCAAAGTCCTCCGGCGGCGGCGGGGACAGCGGCGCCTCGGAGCCCGGCGGGGCCTGCGTCAGCAGCAGCCCGCCGTCCAGCTCTCCTTTCCCGGGGAGCGGGGAGCTGTAGTGCGGGGAGGCCGAGCCGAGGCCTCCTGCGGGGCTGCCGGGGTCCACATCGAACCCGCCGCCCCGGTGACCCAGCACCGATTTCACGGGCCCGAACCCGCCGCTCCCGGACCTCAGGTCGTCGGGCTCGTCCAGCCGGTCGTACTCCGCCGCGGACACGAGCCGCATCAGGACGAAGTCCGGAGACATTTCTTGTTGCGCGTCATTCATCACGGCAGGCTAACGTTAGCTCGCGCTGCTAAACGGGCTCTTACATAACGGCGATATAAATAAACAGCGGAGCTAACGGCGGCTAGCTGCTGCATCCTCCCGGTAACCGGGCACCGACCGACAGCCGCTGGAGGTCCGGACCGGTTCGGTAAGGGCTCCGCTGAACGCTGCTAACGACGTGAAAACATGAAAAGACATGAGAGACCGGGCCGGTGACGTTAGCTCGCCGTTAGCCTCCTACCGACTCATCCTCCCGGGAGGTGGCGCGCGGAGGCATCAGTGATCGATCAGCGCTGATTGATAAACGGAGGCTCGGCTCTCTTTCAACGACGGACCCCGAAACCGAAAGCTCCATCCGACACTTCCCGGTAACGGAGAGCCTCCGTCACTACCGGAGGTCTCTCTACCGCCCTCCCTCTCTCTCTCTGTGCGCGTGCACGTGCAACAGCGGGCCGCTCTAATCACTAATATTTACTATTATTAACAATTTACACCAGCAGAGTTTATTAATCTGCTGATCGATTCATCAAAATCTGCGTCTGAAATAATTTTAGACAAATTTAATTTTATAGTTGTTGTTTTTTTGTTTGTTTTATTTGATCAAATTCTTGAATTTGTGAGTTTTTGTTAATTATTTTATTAATTATTTAAAATATTTCATGTTTTAAAGAGAATATATTTCTTTCTCTTTGTAAGGCTTTAATTTCTTCTTCTTACTTTTATCTGTCTCAAAGCTCCGGATCGCCCACTGAGTGAAACCTTCAGCTGAAAGAGCAAAAAATGACAAAGTTCAGATATTTATTATTGTAACTACGTCACCTTCTGTCCTCACACCTGTGGAGTTTCTTCTTCGGCTGTCCTCGGGTCAGCTGAACTCGACCAAAACGTCACGTCCGTTACGGAACTCATCGCTGCGAGCAGGGTTCGAACCTGCGCGGGGAGACCCCATTGGATTTCAAGTCCAACGCCTTAACCACTCGGCCATCACAGCTGCTCCCGGATCACCTGCCGGGGACTTAATGACGTCAGGATTAATTCGTGAAAATGTGTTTTTATTTTTTTGATAAATTTTCCCTGTTTTACCAAAAGTTTTTTTGTTTTCTATTTTTATTATTATGATTATTTATTTGAATATTGTTGAATTTGTGAGTTTTGTATTTTATTTTATATCATAAACATATTTACCTTGACCTTACAAACTTGTGTCCTGAGGTGTGCGTGTGTCTCTGCCACGTGTTCATAAACAATTTAAAAGTAGTGAAAATGTTCACACGAGGATCCTACAGAATTAAAAGAGGTCAGAGGTCAGAACAAACTGAGGAGGACGAGCCTGTAGACGCAGTAAAATACTTTGATATTCCAGCAGCAGCATCAGAGTTTTGCTCTGAGGACAGCTGTTCACAGACGTGCTGCAGGGAGAGTCAGAGCCGAGACAGACTCAGGAAACATCAGACAGCTCAGGTTAACTGAACACGTTTGGCAGCTTCATTAAGCAGCAGCTGCTTCATGTTTTCATGCTGCGGAGTCAGTTTTGTTTGAGTCTTCATCATCTCTCCAGTCTGTTCTCCATCTTCTGTCACTTAGATTAGATTATTATTATTGCACATGTGACTAAAGAGCAGTAAAGATTAATACTACAGTGTTTAGTGTAACAAAGTTAATAAATCTTTCTAAATGAGACAACAGCGCCACCTGCTGTTATAAAGCTGTACCTGCATCAGGTGAAGTTAGTAACCAGGTGAAGGATCATGATCCTCCTCCGAGCAGCGGAGGGTTTGCCAACAGGTCAGGTGTCTGCGGACTGAACGAAGTGGGAAAACTCATAAAAGCTGAGCGAGCTTTATTTTGTCTAATGTTAGATCCTCCATGTTGAAATAAAGTTAACTGTTCACTCTGTGTTCTGTCCATCAAGCTGTTTCTGCTGTTTGTCCACATGAGACGGCGATTCTGCACTTTGTCCTGAGGCAGGTTTGTGTCCGGGTGAGCTTCTATTTGAACATTAAGGTCCAAATAAAACCAACATTTCTTTAAGAGACAGATGTGACACTCGCTGAGAAGTTATGTTTGAATAAACAGAGAATAATCTGGACCCTGAATAGGACGTGTAAGAGACACCGTGAGGCCGCAGAGTCTGCAAACTCACAATTTATGATGCTAAAGAGATATTCTGCATAAAAACTGGCAGCGTTTTATGTGAAACACGAACCATTTTGGGTATTTTCACTTTTCAATTTAAACTAGATTTATTAAGAGTTTGATGTTTTTATCTAATAAGCTTGTGAAATCGAACATTTTCAGTCAGACAGAGGAGTGTGAATATAAATGGAATTTATTACAGTGTGAACCATAAAGAATTTTTTAAATGGCCACGAAACACAAATGTGGACATTATTTAAAACTAACATTAAATGTAAAAGAGAAGAACATCGGTCCACGTCCACAGAAACCAGCACACTGAAGACCCATCCCTGGTCTCTGCAGCTCTCGGTGCTCCAGGTGGGACATCTGATCCACACTGTGGGAGGGAAATAAAAGCGTCAGGAAGGCTTCAGGTGATGGGAAATACAGAGGTAACCATCAAAGGTGGCTGACCATGTCGCTCAGCTGTTAGACGATAAAAAGTTGTGTGTAAAGGTTTGTGAGCTAAACATCGACCCTCATCTGTAATCTGTCACTAGCTTATTAATAATGTGACGTCATAATCAAGTGAAATCCAAACAGACTAACTGTAGTGAGAAACTCTAAGCTCAGGGTCACTGATCTGCTTCAGATTTATTTTTACCTTTGTGTAGTTTAAAGTCTAATAAATGGTGATTTCACGTTTTGTTGAGTAGTTTCAGGTTAACTTACCTCCAGTTTCACGTCAAGCTGGCGATGATCCGCCACCGGCTGCCAACCAGCGCCGTCGTCCGGCCGATTAGCTGCCTCCATGCTAACAAGGCGCAGCAGCAGATCAGCTTGGTGTCAGACATCAGGAACCTGAGCTGCTTCAGAACAGGCTGCTCAGAAACCAGCGGTGACGTCGATTTTTTATAGTGTCAATCAGCTGCTCAGACTTGACTTAGAGGGCGGGCCAAACACATTGATTGACAGGTTGGGTTTGCAAAGGTAAAGACAGGACAAGTCTCTGAAAGCAGGGGGTCCCAAAACTTTCAGCCCACGACCCCCAAAGTCACGGTGCAAGTGACTTGCGACCCCCCACTATAAACGTATATAAACATTGCGCACAACCGCGCACGCACTATAGGCGTATCCAAACACGAGCACGAGACAACACAAAACAACTGATTCTGTCGCTAATGTGTCGTAAATCTGTCGCAGTGACCTCAGGGGTCAGAGGGGTCAAAGAAAATCAGAAGAGCTGTTCCCTTTTTATTTATTAGCTTGGTTTTATTTTAAATTTAGCCACTAGTTTTATCTTGTGTTACAATCACGGCTAACATGCTATTTCTAATCGTTTATTTCAGGAAATCAACTTGCGACCCCCCCCCCTCTGGCTCGCGACCCCCCTGTGGGTCCCGACCCCCACTTTGGGAATCACTGTCTTAAAGTGATGGCAATGACAGCAGGTTTCGTGAGGAAAAGGCAAAAGCTAATGTATGTTGGTTCTTTAATTAATTCTTTCTTATATTTCTGCATTTCTTTAGTCTTCCATTCACTTCTGACACTTTGGTTGTTCCAAACAGGAGAGTTCAGCGCCGACCAAAGCAAAATGTTTTGTAATGTTTTTATCAACAGAAACGTTGCTTCCCTGAACTCCCCGCTGTGCACGCAGGCGCACTGCATTTACCTTTTTAACGGCGCTGTGTTTACAAACCTGTGGCAGCTGATTGGGGAACACCTGAGACAGCAGACGGGACAAAACACACCAGGGCGAGTTCAAGCTCAAAACGCTTTGCAACGTTTTCGGATTGAACGACATGTTTCCTTGAAACGTCCCCCAACTGGCTTCCAGGTGTGTTTTGCTCCGTTTGGTGGGCGTGTCTGACCCAATCAGCTGCGACGGGTTTGTAACGGCGTTAAGGTTCTGTTGATAAAACGTTTTGTCTGGCTGCAAAGAAACTCGCCTCTGATCTCAGGCGGAAACACTTTGTCCTGCATTCAGACGAATAAAAAAACACGACAGCATCAACAAACTTCTCAGTATGCAGAACTTCTACTCACTTTATATTCTGCTGGGTGTTTACATGCTATTTAATTTGATTTGATTTTTAAATTATATTTTAATGAGATTTGTCAGTTTTGTATTTTGTTACTTATATTAAAAACATGGATTCTTTCAAAAGGATTTTTGTACTTTGTTTTTGTAATATTCACATTTATCATTTTAGTTTGAACCAATAAAATTAAAATAAATCAAAGTCAGCTGACTGAAATGTTCCTGAGCTTTAACTTCATATTTATCAGATCGGTAAGATGTGAACATGATTTCTGTCTGCAGGACACTTCCTGCGGTCACCCCTCTGACTTCACTTCCTGCGGTCACCCCTCTGACCTCACTTCCTGCGGTCACCCCTCTGACCTCACTTCCTGCGGTCACCCCTCTGACCTCACTTCCTGTGTGTGTCTGTGGTCAGAAGAAGCAGCAGCAGAGCGTTCAGTACAATATAGACTTTATTAGTTCACTAAAGTTGAATATGAAATAAAAAGCAGATTGGCTTTAAATGATTCACAATTCAGTAATAATCTTGTTGCCAGGTTCATCATGTCAACAGGAAGTACGGCTGCTGCCGCACCTCTACAAAATAAAAGCCCTCCGAGGCTGCAAACACTTCACTTTCTGCTCAAAGAAAATTATTTGTGAACTTTTAATTTCCCAAATCAGAGAACTTCCACTTTGTTTTTGTTTTTTTAATCAGAGGAAGTCGTTCTGTGTTTGATTATCGTTACCGACTGAAAGTGAAGCGTTCAGACCCGGAGACGAGGCGGACAGGCAGCACACTGAGCGCGCTCAGCTTTCTGCAGCGCCGTCGGGATTTTCACACCAACAACAAACTCAACGTCCCAAAAAGAAAAAAAAAAAAATCAGATCTCCCCGTCAGCAAAGAGCCGAGCTGCTGCTACCAAACAAGCCATGAAGTAAAAAAAGAAAAAGGATCACGGTTCTTTGTGGCGTCGAGTAAACAAACCGTCGGTGGGAGGCGGCCACCGAACTCAGGAGCCAAAGTCCGGCCTCCGATCAGCAGAGTCCAGAACTTCCCGTCAGTCCGACAGGAAGAGCCAAATCACCAGAACTGCGTGGGGAATGTTTCACATCATTTTATTGGTTTTAACTGTATTTTCAGCAGAGAAATGGAAAAATAGAACCTTTTACAAACGTCTTCAATTCTTTTTTTTTTTTGTTTTTAGACAAGCAAAGACGGTGAGTGACCTTTTCCCAAACCAGGTGCAGCGGGGAAATAAAAACGGGAACGCATCACCGGCAGCTCAGACAGCTCGTTTTAGTTTCCGCTAAGCTACGCTCCATTTGGCACTCGCTCCCTCCAGGACTCCTCGTCGGCTTTCTACTTTTACTTTGAAGGAATTTAGTGCTGTTGTTTCGGGATAAGAGCGTCGAACACGGGGGGGTGGGGGCGGCGGCGCTCGTGTCCGTCAGATCTCCTTCGCTGTTTTAGTGCTCGGAAGAAGAAGAAGAAGAAAAATAAGAGCAACAAAAAGTTTTCCACAGAAGTCCGCTCGGTTTTTATCTTTGATTCCACAAAAGTCTTTTATTTTCTCGTCATGTCTTAATGTCCCCTCCTCCCCCTTCCCCCGGCTCGAGGGGCGGCGGCGTCGGGTCGGTGACGTCAGGAGAGCCCGGCTACGGCGAGAGAGGTGGATAGTGGGAGAGGGGGGGAGGGCTCGAGGGTGAGTTCTTGTTTGTTTTGATCCGGGGGTGGGAGGGGGGGGGAGTCAGAGTCCAGTCCACAGGCCGTCCAGGAGGAAGGGGAAGGGGGGGGGTCGCCTGCTGGAACTGAAGGTGGTGTGATGTCATCTCTCGCTCGCTCACACGTCTCTCTCTCTCTCACACACAGACACTCATCTCAGCTCACACGTCATCACTTCTGCTTCGACCGGACGCTCCGACAAACAGAAGAGTTCGTTCCAGTGGGCAGTTTGTCCTCATTGTTCACTGATGTCGATCACTCAACTCTCTCTCTCTCTTTTCCCCCACCAGCAACAATCTGAAACGACAAGAAGAAACGGCGTCAGCGGGACGACGGGAGTCTGTGCCCCTCCCCCTCTACAGTCTGCGTGACGGGTCCGATGGGCGGCGCCCGACGAGCGTCTCACCAGGCCTGGCTCTTGAGCTTGCGGAGCTCCTTGGTGGCCCAGGTGGCCAGCGTCTTGGTCTTGGTGGTTTTGGAGCGTCGGCCCTCCGTCAGCAGGTCGTTGATGAGCGGGCGAACCTCCACCAGCTTCATCACGTCTTTACCGAACGCCGTGCAGAGGTCGCTGCTCGCGCATGCAGACAGGAAACAGACGTCAACAACAAACAAACAAACAAACCACTGAGGCTTTAATGTTGAGAGAAAAAACTACGAGAGATTTTAAGTTTAACATCACGCTGCACGATCCAGATCCAGGTCTAGCCCCTCCCCCCATAACTCCTCCCCCTCCTCACCCAATGAGTCCAGCAGCGTTGGCCACGACTCCGTCAGAGTGATCTTCGTCTTCAGCTATGTGATGGATGAAGGAGAGGATGAACTCCACCCGAGGCTGGACCAGCATCACGTCAGCTGCAGGAGGGAGGAGACAAGGAGGGAGGGAAGGAGACAAGGAGGGAGGGAGAAAGGAAGGGGGAGACAAGGAAGGAAGGAGACAAGGGAGAAAGGAAGGGGGAGACAAGGAAGGAAGGAGACAAGGGAGAAAGGAAGGGGGAGACAAGGAAGGAAGGAGACAAGGGAGAAAGGAAGGGGGAGACAAGGAAGAAGAAAAATCAATCAATCAGATCAAACGTTTCCGTCGTCACTCCTAAAATCAGAACTTTGTTTGTTGGGTCCCGCAAAACCAGGAAGCCGTGGGGCCGCAGCCCGAAGCTTCCTGGGTGAAAAAGACCCGAGTTTCTCTGCGACGTCGTAAAATCCTCCTGCTTCACTGAGCGCAGGAAGAGGAACCGACGTCGGCCGCCGGCGTGCGGTCACGTGACCGGTGTGTTCTTACGGTGCACGTTCTCCTGGTCCCCCTTCAGGCCCTGGATGATCCCGGTGTAGGCCTCCAGACAGCCCTCCCTCAGCTCATTCAGGTAGTCCACCATGTCGTAGTCCGTCTGCAGAGACACACAGCTGGTCAAACACGTGGACCCCGTGGTAAAGTGGACACTTTCTATTTAAACACATCCAAACTTAAATGTATTAATTTATTTAATGATGGAAACTCAGACGGCCGGTCGTCTTTCTGGTCCGGGTTGCAGAACCCGGCCCCCCCCGCAGGCGGCAGTGTTCAGCTCTCGGTCTCAGTTAAACGTGGTTGGTTGTACATCACGGTCAGCGTGGTGCATGTTTATCATCACGGACCGAACACCCTGTAGGACACCTGCGCAGCCTCCCGGGTCTTTACCTTGTCCACCTGGGCCTGGGACGCCTGCTGCAGCGTGTCCAGCACGATGTCCAGGTACTTCTTGAACTCGCCTCCGATGGCCAGAGCGATGTCACCGAACGCCGAGAGGATCTGAGGCTTCACCGACCGATGGACGTTCTCGTTCTGAGGACAGAGACGGAGAGGACTTTACCTTTACTGATCGGGAGCCACGGGAAACAGGAAGGGGGGGGCAGGAAGAAGGGGAGGAGACAGGAAGGGGGAGGCTCCTCACCCCGAGGTTCTCCAGCAGCAGCTGCATGATCTCGTCACAGTAAGGCAGGATGTTGGACATCAGAGCTCTGCACAGGTCGCACACCAGACCCACCGCCGCCAGGCACACCTGCAACCACAGCATCATCATCATCACAGTATGTTGCTAAGAGCTGCTCATCATCACATGCTGACCCCCGGAGGGGGCGGGGCCAGACTGCGGTACCTGATACTCAGCGTAGTTCTTCAGTCCGATTCCCAGGAAAGGCTTGAAGGCATCCATGTACTTCTGGAAGTCGCTGCCCAGAACTGAAACACAGAAACAGACGTCAGCCTCCGTCTGACACACACGCGCTCTCATCTTTGGACCGGGCGGCATGTGCGCACGTACCTTCCACCAGCGTGGACACGGCCATCAGGGCGTCCTCCTGAACGCCCCCGGAGCCGGCGGTGCTCTGAAACATCCTCAGCAGAGACGCCATCACCACGTCTGAGATCTGCAGGGCGTCCTGATGCTGCACCTTACGCAGGACGTTCTGCGGGAAGACCGCCACAATAAGAGCGTTAAAGGCGCGCCTTTCATCAGAGTAAGAGCGCGTTGTGACCGACGGCTCGGGTGGCTCACCTGTAGAGTGGCACACAGCAGCGACTGCAGGTCGTTGAACTGGATCCTGTCCGAGGTGCTCTGGATGTGAGACTGAGACACAGGAAGAGGCAGCAGGCGTGAACACGTGTTTTCAGGCAGACAGACTGTTTTCAGGAAGTAAACCACCCCACGCCACCCCACCGCCGTCCCCCCTCTCACCTCCATCTGTAGGACCCGCTGCAGCCTCTCCATGATGACCAGCGTGGTCTTCTGGACCGCAGGGTAACAGTCCTTGGCGCTGTTCTTGACGATCTCCATCAGAGCCTCGTAGGCGGCCGAGCGCAGGTTGTTCTGGTGACCGTCGGGCCTGAGGAGGAAACACCGGGGTCAAGAGCCACGCTACGTCACACCGCTACGTCACACCGCTACGCCACAAGCCACGTATGTTTTCTACTTCCTGTGAATATAATCCTTATTTCCATTTTATTTTGAAAAGCGGACGTTGTCACATGTTAAATCCATCCAGTCCGACCCAGTTTGATAAATAATGTTGTAACATGAAGCCTCACAGCCTCTCTGCAGGTAGGACTCTCACACTGACAGGATAAAGGCTCTAACCTGCCTGAATTCCCCACATGGAGCATTTCAGAATAAGAGCAGTGAGTCCTTGATTGTTGTGCTTCCACGTCATGATGAGGAGGCGACGTAGTTAAACTGTTTCAACTGTCTATTGTTGATACATGATCAGCTGTCTGTAGAAGGTATTTTATTTTGAAAATCAACCTGATTCTCCGTTCCTGTGTCTGACTTCCTGCCCAGCTCATCTGCTGCTCGACGCGTCTTCGGTCAAAAAGAGCTGCGTCGACTAGAATGGCAGCGTTTAGCTACGGCGGCCGTAACGCGGCGCGCACGCCACCCGTGAGAGTCCGGGGTAAGAGGTCAGCCGCAGATGGAGCGGATGTGCAAACGGCTCGGACACTTTAAAATGCTTCCACTCTGCCGTCATGACAACCGGACTGTTCGGGAAAACTTATCAGCTGTTTTGCCTCACGAGGCCGAGCGAGCGGTTTTCTTGATGCATCACTAATATTTTCAAATTAAAAAAAAAAATTACTTCATCACAAAACTTTGAAAAGCTCAATCTGATATTTTCAGACAGGAAGTGACGTCAGAGTCGAGCTTCTCGCCATTTTAAATATAAAAACGTGCCGTTTTCATTCGGCTGATGACGAACGTGAAACAGAGTCCAAACTAAGACCGCGTTCTTCTGCTGCTCAGGTTCTGGTTTAACGCTCAGGACTAGTTTCCCTCCAGGGACAAAGTGAAACTCGGCGCCGCAGCCGTCACGACCTGCTGATCATTCAGGAAGTGAACAGAAACAGCAGCAGAGTTTCCGCCTGTCGGCGCGTCGCAGAGATCTGATCCTTTATTTAAACTTCCTGTTCAAAGCGTTTTATAAACTAACTGCGGGCAGGACTCGCCACACTGAAACCAGGAAGTCCCTGAAACAGGAAGCTGTCACACCGCAGCAGCGAGTGAACTTCCCATCAGCCCCTCTACCTGTCTGTGGTCTCCAGCAGTTTCTGGACGATGATCTCGAAGGACGAGGACAGGCAGTAGGTGCTGGGCTCCTCCTGGTCCTCCGCAGCGTCCGTGGCTTCGTAAGCCGCCTCGGCCAGAGAGGAGAAGGCCTGCGGGAGGAAACAGGAAGTCGTTCAGCTCGCCAGAGTCACTAAACGTTTCTACCACAGAGTTCAGGAGCTAAAGCTGACAGTCTGTTTCCTCCACAGGAGGGGCTCCTGGGACGCAGACGGAGGTCTGACCAGGGGACACTTGGAACCTGAACCACCAGGAACACTCATGCATCCTGGTCCTCAGGCGTGTCTCCAGAACTCACCCAGCAGACGTTGGAGGCCACTCTGGGCTCGGCCCCCAGGCCCTCGATCAGACACTGCAGCAGGGGGGCCAGGTAGACCTCGTTGATGGCGGCTTCGGGCAGCAGCTCGCAGATCCTCCCCACCGTCCACGCCGTGGTGTCCCTCACCACCACGCTGGGGTCCTTCATCAGCTCGATCAGAGTCGGCATCGCCTGTGGGGACGGGAGGGGGACAGGAGGAGTCAGGAGGGGGACAGGAGGAGTCAGGAGGGGGACAGGAGGAGTCAGGAGGGGACATTAGGGGGACAGGAGGAGTCAGGAGGAATCAGGAGGGGGACATGAGGAGTCGGGAGGGGGACAGACCGAGGAGGACAGGAGGAGTCAGAGTCATGAGTATCAGAGGACCTGCTGTGGTCCTGACCAACTCTAGCTGCTGTTACACGTTGATGCTGCTGTCTGCAGACTCCGCTCACGATAACACGTCACAGTTTAGTTCATTTAAAATCCTGCATTCATCGAATTAGTTTCGTGTGTTTGGACAAAAGAGTCTCTGCAGACTCCTGAACTCGACTCTGTGTCTCTTCAGTTTCTGTCTCCGCCTTCTTAAAAAGCTGCTGAAGAACAGAAACCCGTTTAAACCTGGCACCTTTAATGTTCGTGCAGGAACTGATTTCATTCTGAAACGAGACTGACCTGTATGACCAGGGGTTTCAGCTGGTTCAGCTCGGGTCCTTCCAGGATGGACCCGAAGGCCATGACGGAGGCGTCCCTGTAGCGCCAGTCGGGGTGCTTGATGTGTTCTTTGATGAAGGGCAGAACGTGAGGAACCACGTCGTCCTCGCAGCACGTCGCCAGCAGCATCAGACACACGCCTGCGGCCTTGCACGGGTTCCAGTCGTCGTCGTCGTCATTCTCGTCCTGTTAAGGGGGGTCAAAGGTCACCTGAGGGGCCGCCGACACACAGCAGCAGCGTTTAGACAACAGCTTACAGCCCGGAGTCCAGGTGTCTTACCTGTTTGGTGAGGGTCTGGGTCAGGATGGGGACCAGGTACTGCAGAGCCCCTTTGGCGTAGAATTTACTGGTGTGCTCCGGGGGGCGCCCCTGCTCCGAGGCCTGCCATTGGACGAGAGCAAACAGGGAGAACACCAGTCAAACGGGGTGGTTTTAACCAACCGGACCTCAAAGAGCTGACGGTAGAACAAAGCCTGCTTACACAGACCTCTGAGGCCTCGATGGCCAGGTCCATCTCCTCGTCACACACGTTGGACCAGAACTCGATGCCCTGCAGGGCCACCTCGTCGATGTCGCTCTTCATCGCCTCGATGGTGATCTGAGAGGAGGAACAGGAAGTTAAACGTGCTGCCGCATCAGACGCCTTCACGTCCCGTCACGGGAGAATAAACGTGAGTCTCACCGCGAACAGAGCCGGACCCATGTACGTCTCCATGTACTGATAATACAGGGACATGATCTTCACCAGGTTCTGCAAGGCCGCCACACGCACCTGAGAACACGGCACAGGTAGAACCGGTTTAACACGCCAGACAGACAGAACAACAGGAAGTGAGAGGAGGCCGTTACTCACTCTGGTGTCGGGACACTGCGTCGCTTCACAGACCACCTGCATGATGAAGTGCCTCTCCGTCTGAAACACAGCAGGTCAAACACACGTTATATTTACATCCTGGAGACCTGGACCCACATTAAAGGGGTCTGGACGGGGAGTGGGGTCGGGGGTCTGGGTACCTCCTTGTCGAAGTTGGCCTTGGTGAACTCCAGAGAGTTGAGCAGGGCGTTGGTGGCCGCCAGCTTCACGTTGTTACTGGGCTCCTCCTTCCTCATGCCCTGGATGATGGCCGTCAGGATCTGGTTGGCGTTCTCCTGCAGCTGCTCCGGGTCCTGAAGAAACCACAACCAGGTTTGAACATGTAATGGTGAAGTTCTGTATTCAGACTCGGCCCGCACGGCTTTATTTCACCGATGGTGCAGTGAAATGAAGCCGGCGGGCGTTTCCCGTCCTTCACTCACGATGTCCTGGCAGATGTATCCGATGGCCTCCAGCGTGGACTCCTTCATGTGCTCCGTGCTGGAGGGGTCCGTCACGTTGGCCACCAGCTGCGGGATCAGCTCGGGCCACTGGTTAACGGGGATCTCGGCGCAGGCGATCCCGGCGACGCACTGCGACGCCGAGCTGGGCCGGTACGTCTCCGTGCCCAGAGTCTGTAAAACCTGAGGGACAGAGAGACGGACGGTCAGACGGGAGGACGCGGGACGCAGACGCCTTAAATAAACTGTACTCACGTAGTTCTTGATCTCGCAGCGAGCGTTGGCGTCGATGGCCAGCCATCGCTGCTGGTACTGCGTCTTGACGTCGGGATCTTTGGAGGTCAGAGAGTTCTTCACCTGCAGGCCGGCGGCGACCCGAGCCACCTGAGTGTTCCCCGGGTTCGCCAACACCTTGGACAACTCCACCAGGAATGTGGGCTGAGGGGAGACGGATCAGAGGTCAGAGTCAAAGTCCTGATCCCTGACGGATCGTCAAAGACCCAATAACGTGCACATGTTCACATTTCCTGTTCCTCCTGTCACATGTGCTGTTTCCATGGAAACTAACAACACCAGACCTCAGAGCGAGGGGTGAAAACGTTTTGCTGCTGCTTCAGATTCAGAGACCTGAATTTGATGGATGACTTCCTGGAGGCTGATATTTACTCATTTTTCCCTCCTGTGTTTAAACGCGGCGTCACGGCGCAGCACGCTCGGCTTCACGCCTCACTTCAACGCCTCTTTTATGTGCACGGCGCCAGGACTGCCGCCTCACCACCGGAAACGTCCCATCACGCTCTCTGATGCACCAGAGCCTCGGTGACTCTGCAGAACTGAAGTGTTTTCATCTCCGGCCGTCAGCTTCCTCCTCTGCACAGAGCTCTTTCCTCCCACGACCCTGAAGGCAGCACTGCGCCGCACACTTCAGACACACAGCCGAGTTTACAGACTGATGTTTTACAGACGGTAAACTGGTGTTTAATCAGTCTGATCACTTCATATTTCTGTCTCCTCCTCTAACGGCCTTCATCTTTAACGTGCTCCTGTTTTCTGAAGCCGACAGCTGGATGAACAGAACATCTGGCTCTGAGTATCAGACTGTAAAACTTCAATCCAAAGATTTAATATCAAACATGGATGAAACAGTTAAACCAACTCGCCCTCTGCAAACTGTTTCATTTAACAGTGTTTATAACAGAAGAATAAACTGTCCTGTTTCAGAAGGACGACGGGCTGTGAGACAGAAAGCAGAATGAAAACGACCACGAACGTGAAGGTCACATGATCTGACAGGTTCTGCCAGTCTTATCAGCTCTTTCCCGTCTCTTAATCATCAGTCACTCGTCTCTGTTCACTAATTATTCTCTGATGGAAAGATTCTGTCAAACTAATCTCAGTGTTTAGTTTCACTATTAGCCGAACGAACACGCTGCACTTGAACATCAGAGACTGAAGGGAGAAAACAAAACAATCAGGGTCACATGATCGTTCGTGCTGAACAGGTGTGTTGATAAAGTTTTGCCTTTCTTATTGCAGCTATGACAACAAGTGTTTCTGTCATCAGCCCAGCTGCTTCCAACATTTATAAAACAAGTCCAGAGATAAAATGATCCTGCTGCAGCCCGTCTGTCTCAAATCAGAGTCCACCTGTCCAGCAGAGGCCCGGCCCCTTTCTAAACAGCCAAACTTTCCCTCAGCAGGTCGCGAAGAAGATTTACAACTGTTATAACTTGATTTTCCTCGTTATCGTCACGGCTAGCTGAAGCCTCAGACACTTTACAGCAGAGGTCACTAATAGGCGGACCGCGGTCCGGATGTGGACCCAGCCGCCGTCCTCTGCGGACCGCCGCCCTACGGGCGATTTATTATTGAGACTTACGACCTCGTGACGGAGCGTTTCTATTTTAACCCGCGCAGCTTCTCTAGCATTTACTGTCCTGGTTTAGCGGCCCAGGAAACTCAGACCAATCGCATGCGCTCTAATTGTCTCATGTGACGCTGCTCAGCCAATCAGATCTGTGCATTCTGAGGCTTGCGAGTTGAATCTGTTATTGTAGTTTACTTAAATTTAGAATTTATTATCAGAGTATTTAAATATTATCCCTCCAGTCTGATGTGACTGAAACATTGCTGACTAATTATTTGACCGTCTGTTGACTAAAAACATAATGTTGATACATCGCGGCCCTGAATGACCACGCAGGTTAGTCGTTTTGATGTTTTGGACCTTTGGCTCAGGAACTTTTCTCCAACTGAACCTCTTTGAATTCTAACTGACCCCAGGTGCATTAGGATCCCTCAGTCTTCTCCACCTTTCCTGAAACACCGGCGACCATTTAAGCCTAACGTTCGCACAACGAGGACGTTTAATAGGTGAATTTAAACTGCGTGTCTCAAAGCGTTAAGTTGGTGAACTCAACTAAAACACAAAGTATTCAGTTCAGTTTCACACAGAGACTCGATGAGCTGCAGAGAATCTCAACTCATCAGGCCGCGTTACGACATAATGCACTAACTGTGAATATTTAAAGCTCTGAGTGTTGCCATGGCAGCAGGCTGTACATGGACCGTACGGGTGATGAGACCAAAACACTGAACTCTGCTTGTTAAAGTAAGTAAACACCCTGAAAACAAACAGGACAGCTTCACTGATCTGTCCTTCACCTGTCCTGGCTCCTCCCACCTGTGAACTACCGAGTGACCACGGCTGTTTCAGCTCGTTTCCTGTTCCTACCAATGAGCTCAGCTGCTCACCTGAAGGCCACAGGTTAAAGTTACAGAATAATCACGCTCATCTGTTCAACCTTTGTCAGTGCTGAAGATCATCCTCAGCTGCAGCGACCTGAATACTTTGAGCAGTGTAACGGATCACTGCCTCTAACAGAGACCCCAGACCAGGTGAGGCTGCGTTACCAGGACGCTACAGCGTCAGTCAGCTGATTAAATGTCGTCCGGCCTGTGGTACCGTGTGGCCTGACTCGGGCTGCGTTCACAACGCTGCGGCAACATAGTGTTAAAATAATTTTCCAGGATATTCAAAAACTGTTTTCCAGGTTTCCCAGGACCCGTGTGAGCCCTGATGTTGGCTAAGAAGCTGGGAGAGACTTGCTTTGTTGTTCATTCAGTTAAATCCTGTTTATCCAGAGGCTGTTTTCAGCCTGGTCACTACTGTTCCAGTCAAGTGGACTCGTTTCTACGATGAGCTGCTGCCCGTCCCTCTTTAGGGCGGGCAGGATGGGGGTGCAGCATGTAGCTCAGTACAGTACACAACTAAACCTGGTAAAACTGCCAACATTCAAAGTCTACAGGTTTGGTTTCTCGCCTCAAAACTGGTCAGAAGTGGATTTAGAGATGAAATATTGGATTAAAACTGTGAAATAAAGATCACTGGCCTCCGGCTGGCGCACCCAACCACGATGCGGCTGATAGTGCTGACCAATCAGAGTCTGCAGTGGTCACTTCACCGTTCCAGCTCGCTTGGAACCTTGGCAAAGGTGATACGAAAAATAAAAAGTACCAGGTGGCTTTTTTACCAAATGGAGGACCAGAAAGGCGAGCCGTGCCATGCGGAGGAAAAGGGGCTTAAAGTGATCACTAAAGGATTCATTAATACAAACACGCACATTTCATTTCCTGAGTGACCGACTGTGACAGAGTTACAACACGTTCAAGTTAAAACTGCATCTTTATGCTAAATGACACAGAAGAGTTTCATTAAATGAACTGACCCTTTAAATCTGAGCAGTTTGACCTCAGATCTGCAGCCGTCACCACAGATGGGTGTAGCTCCATACATGAAATGCTAACGCTAGCACGCTGCCTGTGTGTGTGTGTGTGTGTGTGTGCGTGGTGGAGGGGAGGGTGGAGGAGGAAGCAGCAGCAGAGCAGCAGCCCGGCGGGCTCCAGCTGTCCTGGGCTCCTCTCTGCTCCGTCCACGCTGCCTGTAGCAGCAGGTCGGTTAGCTTCTCCTCCACCTGCCCCAGTGAAACACCGTCACTTCACTAACCAGGTTCTCTATCGCCGCCTGCTCCAGAAACTTCTGCGCCGCCTCCAGTTCATTCCGATCTGCGGGGAGAGGAGGGGGAGAGGGGTTATTCACTGATGTTAGCTAATTAGCTGGCAGATACAGTTAGCATTCAGGCTAACACACGACTTCACTGCGAAGCCCGTAAACTGGCTGGTGAAGCGGGTGTGTTAGCTTCTCCAAAGCACACGACGCGGCATTATCACAGACATTTGACGCTAATTAGTGACACTGCGGGCTCATTTCACTGACGGCACACCCGCAGGCTGGGCGGAGAAACACGGCGAGGCTCCAACGTGCGTGTTAGCCACCGTGCACCCAGATTCTCGGCTAGCATGCTAACATTAGCCGCCACCCGTTTGGAGTGACAGAAAGTTCTGGACAAAAAGTAAAACCGGTTAAAAGAACATTTAATCAGTTTAAACCCATGTGAGCTAATTAAAGAGACACCCAGAGGAACTTTTCTCTGGTCTCGGCCGCTCCAAAGTCCCGTTCGCCCGGACAGGCGTGCGTGGAAGCGGCCGATGGTTTGAATGATACAAGCTAACAGCTAACACAGCGGCTACAGCAGGCATGGGCAGGGTCGCCGCTGCTAACCAGCTAGCGGTCAGGTCAGCCTCTGCGGCCAAACACACGCGCTGTTACGGCATGACAGCGTAGTTAGAGATCACCTGAGCGGCCCGGCAGGTAAAGTGCAGAGTCACACGGCGATAAGGCGGCTGACAGAGTGCGAAGTCACCGGCGTTACCCGCGGCGAGCGAGGCCGCTAGCTGGCTTAGCATTACAGGCTAACAGCTAGCGAGGCATTTCCCTCCTCCCGCACTTCAAACTTTCACCGGTTCACCGGAGCTAAGTTAGCCGCTAGCACGGCAGCTACCGCCCCGGAACAGGGCCTCGCAGCTCGGGCTCAGTGTGCGTGAAGTGTGCGGTGCTGATATTCACCTGGAGAGACCGTTTTCTCGAGGATAGTGATGAGCTCCATTCCGTCCGCCGGCTCTCGCTCTCTCTCTTCACGGGGTCGCTAGCTCGCTAGTTTCGGTTGCCGCGCAGCGCTCACTGCGGATTATATGTCTTCCACGGAGCTCAGTCGGTGCCCGCCGATCGGTCGGTGATTAGCGTCAAAGAGGCGGGAGTTTCCCCCGGTGCTAGCGCGGTGTGTTTCACTCGGATGTTGCGGGAAATGTTAACGACCGTGGCGCAGAGTAACGTGTCGTAGCTTCACCGCCGCCCGTTCGCATCCTGTGTTGTCGGGAGGGAAAGGGCCGCGCGCTTCTCTCCCGCGGAAGGATATCACGCTGACTGGCGGCTGCGTGATATACTTCACGGACTGTCGGACATTTGGCTTTCAGAAAACACGCTCCGCACTTCACGTTTAAAGTACGGAAGTAATTTGTTGGTTAGCAGAGAGCGCGCGCATTTATGTATTCATTTATATTAAATAATCACTCCACGCGCTCCATTTGAGTTCAGTTTAAAAAAACCAAACACTGATTCTGGAACAAATCCAGTTTAAATGAGCTGGACATGTTTTATATTGTAGCCTACATTTAAATTAAGGTGAGCCTTAAGATAAGTTATGTAGTTGTTGAGAGCGAAAGGGGTGAATGTAGTCCTGACTTTGGACCGGTTTGTGCAGCGGTGCTCTCCAAAGAGAGAAAGAGGGGCGAGCCAGGAGGCGCAGCACGAATATGACGCTCCTAAATGCAGCGCCTCCTCACGTCAAGGATGCTGCGTTCAGTAACGAGTAACGCAGCGATACTTGGATTAGTAACTAGTACTGACATTAGGGGCGAGCGGGACGATTGAAACGCGGCATGAATGAAACACAGCGATTTCCCCGGAGCACATACATGTCTGAAATACCAAACACACAGCACACAGTAACAGAAGCAGGTCCCACTGTCACAGAGTTTTATGAAAGAAGCTGTTTTCCATCAGGCAAAGTAAATTCACTCAAGCGATCTTTTTTTTTGAATGACGAGTTGTGTTTATTGTTCCATGTGCCCTGGTCATGATCACATGACAGATTAGTTAGTACTTTAACACATCCTGAAGTTTTAAATGTGAAAGTTTTACAGTTTAGAAGCAAGTTTAAACGTCAGGAGTCAGTGTGCAGAGTCCAGGCTGCAGGCCGGACCACCAGGATGGTCACAGCCAGGGTCTGACAGCAGGCGGCACACGTACATACAAAGGGCATGCAATATCTGATCCTAATGTGCATTGGCTGTTTTGTAGTTAGCTAAGTCATATTTATACTATTTTTATTCAGAAAAAGGACATAATGAGTATTAAGTGGCTGCGCCAAACTTTCTAAATAAAAACAAGAATAACAAACTATTTAAATGTTTCATCCTCCTGCACAGAAGGGACAACTGAAACACTACAAACCTTTTGTTCAAAGTCAAATTATTCTGCTCCACATTTTAACTATAGACATCATCACAGAGCACATGTGAGATGTTGATGACAAGAATAAATGATGTCTGTCTGTCTGTAACGTTATATTATAAAATGAGGTAGCCTGTATCTGAAAAGTGTTTCATTCTGCTCTCCTGTGTTTTAGAAAACAAGTTAGTTAGATTATAGTTAATTATAGTTAATATTATTATTAAAGCATATTATAGCATGTTGATTTTGTCCTGCTGTATATTCACTTCCTTCTAGGACCATTTTAAACTCAGAATGAAAAGTGTCAAGTGCTGATCATCATTCTCTTTTCTTAGTTACACCATTAGTTAGTCTGCTCTTAAAATATCATTTTTCGATGTTTATGCTATACTTTGTCTAAATGACTCCCACTAACGTGTAAAGTTCTTACCTTCAGGTTCGTCCGTTCTTATAATTACTAGTCCATCAGTCAGGATTATAACACATTTTCCACTCATCTTGTTAATCTTTGCCCGAATTACACCCTTAACAAACTTAACAAATACAGCTGCTGTCCTAACAAAATCGAGCTGCCCACCAGAATATTAGAGTTAAATACCGCTGGCTGCCTTCACGGACCTGGCTTTGAGTTGTAAAGCAGAAACACACATTTCACGTTTAATGCAGTAATGAAGTAGGCCTAATTTATTGGTTAGCAGAGAGCGCGCACATTTATTTATTCATTTATAATAAATCTCAATAGTACATTAAAAAACTCCACACGCTCCATTTTAGTTTAATTTAAAAAAAAAAAACTGATTCTGGAACAAATCAAGAGAAATTGAGTTTTACGAGATGCACCTTTACGCAGCACACTGGAAATGCCATGCAGGGTAGAGAACTGGACTCATAGGCAGCAGCGGAAACAGATGAGAAAGAGACAGAAAGAAAAAGGCGGAGACGGTAAGAGGCAGAGAAACCCCGGCGTGTTTGCTGTGAGAAACCAGATGTGTGTGTTTGTGTGTGGAGAAAATACCGAGCCCACCCTGTGTCGCGCTTCTGTCTCCGATCAGATCGCATTAGAGATGGGCTGTAGTTGACTTTCTGATTTTAATATTAATTATAAAATCAACATTGTCTTAAATATGTTAGTGTTATTTTAGTGATACATGTTTGCACTTATGGTAAATGTAACGTTTGACTCGTGTGTTAGAGCCGATAATGCCTTGGGGGATTTAACGTTAGAGCCGAGCTGTCACCAAAGCGGGTGCGTTTTTAGCCAGGTGGATAGTGACTTGAAATCCAGGTAGATGCATAAATCTGTCGGTGTGTTTCTCTGGATGTGCTGACTCCAAAAGATGCCCTGGCCTGTGAAAGAAAGATAAATAGATGTCTGATCGGTCTGCATTCGCTGGCAGCCCTCACAGGTTATTTTATATATTCAGTCTGTAGTTAATCCTGATGTGTAAGCTGAGCTAACGTTAGTGACAGCTGGCTAGTAAAGTGGCTGGAAATCAACCTGATCTCACAGAAATATGTGCAGTGACCTCTTAACAGCCAGTTAGTAATGATGGCACCTAACTGACTTGACTGATTGTTGACATTGTGTATTGTTGCTTACGGACCCCCCCCCTGCCTGCTTCCTTCTCTTGCAGGAGGCTGCAGGCAGGGATCTGCAGGACTGGGCAGTCACCTGTGCGGCTCTATCTGGAAGCTTATTTAACCAGGACTGATCAGTCTTTTGGTCTCTCTCTTTCTAGGCTGACGTCCTACCGGGTTTGTTGTTTCATTTGTGATTAATCCTGACAACACGCACACACATCTCACTCATCCATTCACTGCTGCTGACACCACTGATAGTCATACTTAACCACACTTTACGCTAGCCAAAGGCAGTCACTTTCATTTACCTTCTAACTACAGGTTAAAAGGAATGCGAGGTGTTAGGGGCATTTATTTAGCCCTTAATCACAGTACTAACCTACCAAACATGTATTTACATATCCTGGCTTGGTGCCACTGCCGATCTCCGCCGACACGGAGAGCAGAAAAGAATTCTCATTGGTTCACCCCCCCCCCCGCCCCCGGCCCCCCCAGCTACAAGTGCAAGTTAATTTTGCACCACGTGTATCGCTAGAAAAGTTGCAAAATTCCATGCGCGCAGATTCGTCACAGGAAACAGGAGAAACCACATTTCTGAAGTTGCAGAGATTTGAGAGGTTGTAATCACAGAGTTGTGGTTGTGCTGGAAAAAGGACTCAAGTAAAAAAAAATACAAGTTTGCAACTGTCATTGTTTTTATGTGAACATCAATCTACACGTGTGTGAATATTTTCTACAAGTGAAACTTTCAACAACTTCAGATTCTTTCTACAAGCTCGCGTGTTTTTTTTCTTTCATGTGTGTGAATATTGTGTACAAGTGAAAATTTTAAGATACAAGTTCAGATTTTTGTTCTCAACACATCAGGTTTACAAGCTCTTTCATTTTGCACCATATTTAGCTTCATACACCACTTTGACTGAAGGGTGCTGAGAAGTGTGTGAAACATTTCCACACTGAAAATATCAGAGTATATAAGAGCATGTGGCTGATTATCGATACCTGCGTAAATAAAGTGTACCTCCCTTTGGATAAAAGTGTCCCTAATGTGACTTGGATTTGTAATAATGTGGCTCATTGTCGCTAAGTTTTCCTGCCTGCAGCCCTGATGGAACACTTTAAAATGCATTGGTGTCATTTTAGGTTGTAAGCAAAACTGATTGTCTCTGCAGCTTCACAAGCCAGAAGAGCACGAGGAAGGCCTTCAGATAAAAGATCAGGCGAGTCTTGGTGAGTGTACAGTTTGAGCTTCACACACACATGGCAGACACAGCAGTAAGGATGAAGGTGGCTTCGGCTGCAACAATGGGAGTGTTTAGCCGCTTTCAGAGATCCCACAATAAACCTGTAAAGAATGTAGCCAACATGTTGCATTCACTCATTCATACTGAACAAAATATAGCAGCATAATCCTGAAACCCTGTGGGCTTTCACACAGCGATTTGCCTTTCCAGGTTAGACCGTGAAAAATAAAAACACAGTGACGTGTAACACAACAGTGTTGTAGGACACCGGTTCCAGAATGACGGCTGTGGCTTTACTACACTGACAGTATCATCTGTTACTGCAGCTAACATTTCCTGGCCCAGAGGCAGATCAAATCTGACCAAACCTTTCAGACTGCACAGCCAGCATATCGCCATAATAATCCTGGGAAATAAGGCAACGTAAAGGCGCCTTATGACTTCCAAGAGCTCGGACAGACCTGCAGAGGATTAGACATTAACAGCTTCTGATGGCAAACGCATTGGTGGATTTAGACATGCCATTGATGTTGATAGGGGAAATCGTATAGGACTGCAAAAAGTGTTACAATGCTTTGCAATTCAAATGTGAAGTAATTAATGTTTTTTTAAAGGTTCAAATTTAATAGGTTGAAATGGAGAAGCCTCCAGTGTCTACTAAAAACTGCAAATCAGATTCCAGGCACAACTTCATGCAAGCCAGTGGGACCACAAACCAATATGTCACTAATGTATTTTTATTTTTATTCAAACATTTTTCCCCAATAAGCAACATGGCTGTAGCAGGTGGAGCCGCAGGTCTCTTGTCAGCTTCTCTCTGACTCCTCGGCCCCGGTGCCCTGTAGAACCTGTGAGTGATATCACACTCGCTGCGTCCATCTGTTTTTACAGTCCAGGTTGATTTGATGTGGCCTTTTTTGCACTTAAGCCTAATTTATTCTATATTATATTTGTGTGTTCCATATCTATTTATAGGTTGGACAAGACGCAACCCAAAGGAACCGCACACACTGCTACCGTTCCAAGACACACCCAGCTTCACCCATCCAGGAAACCGCACCTGGTCCAGCCACCACAGCAGGTCTACAGCCACGTGACAGAACAAAATTAATGAAATGACATGACTTGTATTAAACTGACATTTTAACCCCACAAACATCTGAATTTTGTTGGGCTTCTAAACATTGTTGATTTATCATGGGCCTGATTTAGAATTACATTTAAGTGGTATGCATATATGATATATTCATGTTTTGTGCACATGCCCATCTCTTAGAACAAAGACACAACAGAGGAACTGGTCTGTATGTTGTCTGATAGGCTTACTTTTTCTATAAATGATCATTTAACTGATGGCTCTCTGCACATCTTTGCTTTATGTAATATGGAGTTGCAAAGACAAAGTCCCAGTGTAAAGAATATCAGAGCATTCATAGTTTTCACTTGACGTCAGCATGAAAAACTGGAGGACAAACAACATGTTATTTTCCGCTGCCTGACAAACAGGAACCAAGTGGTAGGCCACACTGTTACAATGAGTTTGTTACTTTTGCGTTGTCAAAATGCAGGATGGTAGTTATAGTTTCTGATGCACAAATCGAAGAAGTGACAGGCCTGAGCTGTGTTAGGTGAGGGATTCCCCACAAGATAAACGTAAACATTACCGCAGTCGAGCGGCAGCAGGGACTTGACGCGAAAGGTAAGACAATGACAATGAAATTTCACTTGCATGCATTTATTGCTTTTGTCATTTATCCAAATGGTCTGAATACTTATGGCCATGTGATATTTCAGTTTTTCTTTTTTAATAAATTTACAAAAATTTCTACATTTCTGTTTTTTTCTGTCAAGATGGGGAGCTGAGTGTACATTACTGAGAAATAAAATGAACTTTTTTGATTTTTGGAAAATGGCTGCAGTGAAACAAAGTGAAAAATTTAAAGGGGTCTGAATACTTTCCGTACCCACTGTAATTTGTTATTGGGCTGCATCTTTCTGTGCCTGTTCTGTGTACTGTTACATTTGTGTTGGTGGTTGGCAGGTTATTGTCTTGGGTGGAGTTTGTTAAAGAAAAGTTTTTGTATGCTGTTTACAGTTGTCAGGACACAGATACAGTATGTATGCAGTCACAGCCAGATGAAACATAAAGTGAAATTCACTCTTTAAATTTTATTATGGAAAGGCCACTGTGTGAAACATTATGAGAAAAGCTTTATTTAAACAACATTTTTCCAGTTTTGAAGCAGACAGCTTATAATGTACATGAGCTGTTGTCTGTGGGCTTCAGCATATAAATGATTATTTGTGAGTTAGAGGTTCTATTGTATTTTTCCACAACATTTGGACTTTTTAAGCTGCTACATCAGGCCCATTTTTGTTCCACATGTCAGTTGTATTGTTCCTTTCTAGAGCTTTTAACTCCCGTATCTAGTTTTGCTTATTTTCCCATGTGCACCAGTTACTGTGAGGAACTGGCTATGCAAAACTAGGTCGACATTTACCTCAGTTAATCGCCGCATCCCTACTCTGGGACACAAAATACTTCATGCAACAGCCTCACTGCACTATGCAAAGTATTGTAAATCAGTATATGTGTATTACTACTTACTAATTCTTCTGCACCTTCCCTCTCTTTATGCGTTTGTTCTTTTTCAGTGGAAAGATCTGGACTCCATCCTGGCTGCCGGCCTGATTCCCATCCCATGCAGCCAGCCTGCACACATGCAACATACATTCCGCGTGCATTTTTCATGTTATTAAGTGTATTTGCTTAACAAATACATTTTTGGGTGTTTAATTGTATTACTCCACAACATTGTCACGATATTCCCATTGCCAATGAATAGTTTACTGCAACAAATGTCATTTAAACCTTATAATTCAGTTTCCGTTGAGCATGCTGCTGCAGCTGCTGTTCTCTGTATGGATTCGATAGTGCAGCAGTATAACATCTTCAAAAGACGTAACATTTCTTTTACTTGAAGGACCCATGTTTGCATTGTTTTGTGGCCACTATTCATACAATTTGAGCTAACTTTATGTGGCTGTTGACAATGTAAAATAATTGTATTTCATTTTCCCCAGTGGATTTCACAACATAGATCCACACACTTATCCATCGACACGCACTTCAAAAAAAAGAATGGAGAGAAAATCTGAAATAAATTGTTGTTTTTGTGACTACATTTGGTGTTCCTTTGTCATTGAAATAATTCATTTCAAAATAGAGTAAGCTTTGACAGTAGACCTACAAGAAAAGGAATCGTGGACTGTGTGAAACTTTTGATTTTTCTTATATTAGGAAGGCAATATGTGACATAACACCTTTGTTAGTTTTGATCAAGTGGGTGGTTAGATACTTTCCTCCCAGTTTATTTTATGATCAGTAAATGCACAATCCAAATATGGACATTAAACAAACATTAATCCCCCTTATGGGAAATTTGGTTGATGCTACCTCTTGAACAAAGAGAAATATAGAGGACATGATACATTGTGAACCATTTTATGAGTCATTTGTAGTCTAATATTACAAGAATTTAATATTAACAACAGTACACAATGTAAATGATTTTGTCAATATGGGTGTTTTTCAGGTCTGTTTATAAATGCAACATTAAGCTACTAAAAACTAAAAATCACTTTTTTCACACAGGGCCATGATGGTTTGGATTTTTTTTCACCTTTAATAATAAACACCTTCATTTACAAATTGCATTTTGTGTTTACTTGTGTTGTCCTTGACTATTGTTTAAATTGGTTTGATGTTCCGAAACACTTAAGTGTGACAAACATGCAAAGGAACAGGAAATGAGGAAGGGGGCAAACACTTTTTCACACCACTGTATATATTAAAAAGCATTTAAACCCTGGTAAAGTATAATGTCAATAACAGAATTGTGAGTTATTTTAATATTTTCCGATGTCTTACCTTGATGAGCTGGCGACGATAAACTGGTACCAAAACGGCCACAGGTTCCAACCTCCACCGTACAGCACCGGGGCTTTAGAAGCTACCTCTGCTAACGCAGAATAGCATATAGCATTAGCTCCTTAGCATGAGCTAACTCGGTCATTTCGAGCTAGGCGGGAGTGGTTTCAGCAACACGTCACCTCAGCTCCACCCACGACCTGCCTCTTTGCCCATTTATGGTTATCCGGGAGTGACGCGCGGTGACGCGGCGCCAAGATGGCGACGGCCGGCTCCGCCCAATTCGGGCTTCAAAACTGCTCTTCAGAAACCAACAGGTGACGTCACGGATACTACGTCCATTTTTATATACAGTCTATGGGTGTGACAGAATAACTGGAGGAGTATAAAGCACACGTGTACACACTCATCATTAGCTTAACCTATGAAGCAGACGCTGCAGGCGGGGGAGAGAGGTGCGGCGGTCCGACGCAGTGTCTCGTTCCCCTTCTCGGGGAACCAGGGTTACATACGTAACCCGAGACGTTCCCCTTCGAGGGAACTCGAATTGCGTCGGTTACGACACTATGGGAACGAGATACCCACTAAACCGTGCCGAAACCCCTCCTGCCCCAGTGTGCAGAAAAAATATGGCACGACTAGGAGGAGAGCGCACGAGTGTCAGGTGCCGAAGGAAGGTCAAGACTGTAAAACCGGACGAATGTGTGCGGAGTGGCAAAGCCAGTCGCTACACAACCATCCTGCAAAGAAGCCCCGGGAAGGAGGGCTCGAGAGGCCGCCATGCCTCTAGTAGAATGAGCCCTGACAGTCACAAGTTAAGGCAAACCGCGCACCTGTTAGGCCAGGGAATAGTCTGAACAATCCAGTTGCTAATAGTCTGTTTGGATGCAGGGAGCCCAGCCCTGGGGACCCAAAACACACTAGCAGCTGGTCAGTCTTCCTCCAACGGGAGGACCTCAGAGAGTAAATACTCAGTGCTCTGACAGGGCAGAGCAGATGAAGTCTCTCGTCCTCCTCCATCACATGAGGTGGAGGATGAAATGCCTGCAGCACTGTGGACCCTGCCGCACAAGAAGGCACTTTAGGGATGTATCCTGGACGAGGGTGCAGGATAGCCCTTATATTTACTGGGGCAAACTCCAGGCTCCCTGGAGCTGAGAAGGGTCTCGACTGCTCCGGCTGTTAGACCCGCCTCTAGGTACTGTGCCCCCTCAGGGGCCAGACCCACAGCCGCCACACGGCGGGGCAAGGGTGAAGAACCCCAGCCCTGCGCCTGGGACAGCAGGTCTCTCCTCAGAGGAACCTGCCATGGTGGGCCGTCCAGGTGCGACATGATGTCCGAGAACCACACTCGACCCAATGGGGCTGGAGGAACGAGAGAAAACCATAGGGGACAGTGCGTAGTCTCTTGAGACGCAAACAAATCCACGTCTATGGGACCGAACTCTCCGCACAAGAGCTCCACCACCGCGGGGTGAAGTCTCCATTCCCCGGGCGTCAGCGCCTGCCTCGACAGCAGGTCTGCTCCCTGATTCTGCGTCCCAGGGAGATACATCGTCCTCTGCTGGGACCACAGGAGGATCTGATGTGCCAGTCTGTACAGAGGGCTCGAGCGCAGACCGCCCTGATGATTCAAATAGGCCACCACCGCTGTGTTGTTGCAACGAACCAGGACGTGGTGGCCTTGGAATCGGGCAGGAAACTCCTTAGAGCCTGGAACACTGCCAACATCTCGAGGCAATTGATATGCCGCCCGGACTGATGCACCTGCCAAGATCCCCTTGCAAAGCGGCCATCCATGACCGCACCCCAGCCCGTGAGGGAGGCATCTGTCGAAAAACAAGCTGGTGACAGGACCCTCCCAGCACGGGACAGGAACCAGGTTTCCCTCCACACTGATAGGGAACAAAGACACTCACGCGTAACCCAAATCAGGCGGAAAGGATTTCCCCTCGGGGTAAAACCCCTGGTCCTTAGCCACCACTGCAGGGGTCTCATGTGCAGCAGTCCAGATGGTATTACAGTGGAGGCAGCTGCTAGGAGACCCAGCACTCGCTGAAAGTGTTTCATAGTGATGGTGTGGCCTCACTTCACCCCTTTTATGGCAGCCAATATGGTGTCGACACGTGCCGGAGACAATTGTGCCTGCATCGTTGTCGAATCCCATACTACCCCTAGGAATGTAGTCCGTTGGGTGGGCGCCAGCACACTCTTCTTTGCGTTGAGCCTCAGCCCTAAACGCAGCAGATGAGCCAGAACGATATCTCGATGTCAAACTGCCAACTCCCGAGACTGAGCTAGGATAAGCCAGTCGTCAATGTAGTTGAAAATCCGGATGCCCTGGAGCCTCAGTGGGGCCAGTGCTGCATCCATACACTTGGTGAATGTGCAAAGGGAAAGTGCCAGGCCGAATGGAAGCACCCGATACTGGTAAGCCACACCCCCGAAGGCGAACCTCAGGAACTTCCTGTGAGAAGGACGGATGGAGCCGTGGAAATAGGCGTCCTTTAGATCTATCGTGACGAGCCAATCCTCGGATTGGCTGTGTGTCATGATGGCGGGGATGGTGAGCATCTTGAACCTAAATCTCCTCAGAGACCGGTTTAGCACCCGCAGATCCAAAATAGGACGTAGTCCTCCGTCCTTCTTGGGGACTATGAAGTACCGGCTTTAAAACCCGGCGTCTCTGTCTGGGGGGGAGAAACGTTCCAAAGCCCCTTTCCTCAGCAGAGTAAGAACTTCTTGTCCCAACACCGGACCTTGTTCCAGGCGGACCACAGTCCAAACCACCCCGTTGAACTTTGGAGGGCTGTCAGTACCCTTGTATGGCAGTGCGCAGGACCCGCGGAGAAATGTTTGTCAGGCTCCGCCAAGCCTCTGCAAAGTCTGCCAACGGAACCAGCCCCTCGGGGCTGGTGGTCGGTGTCTCGTGTGAAAACGGCAGGGTGGAGCCACCGAAGATCCACGGTGGGTGAGTCCGGGTGCCGCCTGACTGCAGACCCTCGGGGCAGACAGTACACCTGTTGCCACAGCGGAGGGGACCTCGGTCGGCCTCCGGGCCTCTACCCCGACCTCTTCCCTGCGCTCCGTCGGGACTGGATGACGGTCCTCAGATCACGTCTCTCAGAAAGCTGGGGTTGAGAGCGCCGCCTCACTGCCCCAGCTCCTCGGGGGGGCCCACGAGAGGCGACACTCTGCTTCCTTTCCACTCGGTAGGAGCTTGTAGAGGGAAGGGACCTACGCCAGGCAGCCTCAGCTGCCTTGGGTGCAGACCGGCGAGGGAGGTACTGGCGGAACACTTCGCCTTGCGCCTTGCGTTTTCATGTTCTGGAACCGATCCACCACTGCGTCACCGAAGAGGCCCGCTGTGCTCACTGGTGCATGGAGGAGGTTTCTATCCTTCTCCGAAATGCCCGTGAGGTTGAGCCATAGATGACGCTCTGTGGCTACCAGAACCGACATGGATCTGCCAATGTGGCGGGCTGTTTCTTTGGTAGCCCTGAGAGACAGGTCCGTGGTCCTGCGAAGCTCCTCCAGATCTTCCTCAGAGGGACCCCCCCTCTGAACCATCTCCTGAAGCAGATCGGCTTGGTAGGCTTGAAGCACCGCCATAGTGTGCAAGCTCGCACCTGCCTGGCCCGCTGCCATGTACGCCCTGCCCACGAGCGTAGACGTGGTGCGACACGGCTTAGAAGGTAACGCTGGCTTCTCCAGGGAGGACGCAAGTCGAGGGGAGGGATAGCTCGCAAGCGTATCTTCCACCTGAGGTATCCTCCCATATCCATGATCCTTAACCCCCATCACATTACTGTAATTAAGTGCTCGGGGTGTGAAGATCCATGTGGAGTAGGGTCTGCTCCATGATTTAGTCAGTTCATTGTGTAGATCAGGAAAAAACGGCAGACACCGGCGTGGAGATGGCGCATGGTGCTTTAGGAACCTCTCATCCAGCCTTCCACCAGCCTGTGGTGTTTGCTCCTCTTGTGGCCAGTTGATATTGAGCTTCGCCACGGCTCTAGTCACCACCTCCAGCAGCTCGTCATAGTCGGGTGCAGCCTGATGACGCCGCCCCGACACCCGGAAGTCATCTTCCATTACGCTGAGCACATCTACCTCCTCAGAGTCAGAATGCTGCAGCGTCTCAGGATCCAAACCACGAGCGGGAGAATCCATAAAACGGGCTCCCGAACGAGGAAGGGAAACATAGGAGTCAGCGGACGAAGGTTGGGAAAGGGCCTCAGCCGTCCCGAAATCCTCCGACAGATCACGCTGTGAGCCCCATGAATGCCGCTTTCGGGCTGCCTCAGCGGCCGCTGGGCCTGAATTTTAACATTTCATGGACAGAGGCCTGTATCTTCATGTATCTCCCATTGCAGGATGTAGCCCTATGCAAGCCAGCTCCTTGTCAATCTGATCTCCTTCCACTAAGGTGTTGTACAGCCAAGGACCTTAAGTCTTCAGTACAACCTGGAGCGAAGACGCTCTCTAAAGAGGTGAAACAAAACAATTGGTATCTCATTTTCAGCACATAGCCACCTTCTATTATGCGTATAAAGTCATTAACAGGTGTGTCTGTGTCTCCAGATAGAACATGTAATGAAACATGTATAGTACTTGTATACAGTATAAAGTATGTTCTACCTGTGACATCACACACCCACTGCTGTACGGTCTTCTGAGGTTGAGCTCCTTAATGTTGCTGAGGCTGGCAGCTTCCACCTCTACACTCTCTGGGATCTTTTAAAGAGAAAATATCACAAAATGTCAGAACAAAAGCTCCATGCAACACCACAATGCAAAAAGAAGACCTTCACCAGTAAAGGTGAAATATTAAATGACACCATCTGCAAAGACTCCTGAGATGACTTGTGGATAAGAGAAATATTTCGCTGTGAGGTTACAGTCTTAGAAGACAACTGACCAATCCAAAACTCCACCCTCACTTCAGTCAGTGTTGCTATGTCAGACAACTTTCAGTCAACAAGATGGCAACACCTACTGATAAAATGATTTAAAACTTCACCCCCAGGGCAGGACACTGAGTGTCATTAGTGTCATTTGGCAGCCAAAGCGTCAGAGCTGAAATCGCAATATTGGTTAAAAAAATCGCAATTAGATTATTTTCCAAAATCGTTCAGCCCTAGTTCTAATAAAATCTCTTAGTTGTAAATATCTGAAAAACTGGCTGCGCGCTATGTCATGTTTGACAACAATTTCGTCAAAAGACATCAGATGTGTACCGTCAGGGCTATAAAGATCTCCTATTTTTTTGTAACCCCTGATCAGCCCAAATTTAAAACCCCCCCTCACCCCCTCCTGGGGGGAAGAGATCATTTCCCCATATCAGACTAAATACTGAGAGCGAGTCAGCTACTTTGAGGTATTTCTTGACCTGTTGCCACGCGCTAATCATATCTTTAACCATAGGGTTCTTGGTGATATTTTTAAGTTTCTTAAACTTAGCAGAGTATAGGTAAATGGGCAAAGGCAACTTCAATGTATAGCCTTCCATTTCTCTCCAAAGTGGCACATTCTCCTCAGAATAGTAAAACATCATTGTTCTTAGTTGCGCCACCCAGTAGTACCATAGTAGATTTGGGCATTTAAGCCCACCTCTATCATAAGGCAAGTACAACAATGAAAGGCGTTGTCTGGAGCGTCTGTTGTTCCATAGAAACTTAATGAAAAGTGTCTTCAGCTGAGAAAATAAATTGCTTGGTGGAGGCAAAGGCAAATTTTGAAACAAATACAACAGTTTAGGAAGTACATTCATTTTGAGAGTATTTATCTTCCCCATTAACGACATCGGTAAAGCAGCCCATCTATCTAAAGTAGTTGCGATCCCTTGCATAATTACTTTCTATGATATTGTTAAGCAATGGGACAATTAGAATGCCTAAATAAGAGAACCAATTGAAGACCTTAAATTGTGATACTACATCGGTTGGATTTTGCCTGTCTACTTGATTTAATAGCATAATGGATGTCTTAGACTTATTAATCTTATAACCTGAGATCTTGCCGAACTTCCTAATCAAATCTAGCAAAGCCGGGATGGATTTGTTAGTATTTTTGAGAAAAACAATTATGTCGTCTAAATATAAAGCTAAACGATGCTCCGTCCGTCCTATGGTTATTCCAGAAATGCTATCATGTGACCTCACTGCAATTGCAATTGCCATAATAAACAGCAATGGAGACAAAGGATCCCCTTGTCTACACCCTCTCTTAATTTTTATAATTTTTGAAATATTACTGTTAGTTAAAATTTGTGCATATGGTTCCTTGTAAAGTAATCTTATCCAATTACAAAACGTCTCCCCCAAACCAAAACGAGCCAAAACCTCAAACAAATAAGACCATTCCACTCTGTCAAAGGCTTTTTCAGCATCGAGTGACAGCAAGGCAGTATCTGGGGCCTCCTTCTGATGATAAAGAATATTTAAGATCCTTCTGACATTATGGAAGCCTTGTCTGCCACGAATAAACCCGTTCTGGTCCTTCCCAATTATTGTATTTATTATGTCTTCGATTCTTTTTGCTAAAATCTTACAAAGTATTTTCAAATCTGCATTTATCAGGCTAATAGGTCTCCAGTTTTCACATTTGTTAGTTGGTTTACCTGCCTTCGGAAGCAGAGTAATTAATGCTCCTCTTAACGATGACGGCAAGGTACCATTTCCGAAGGATTCTGTAAACATTTCAAAAATTGGAGTTAACAATTTATTTTTAAATTTTTTATAGATTTCAATTGGGAGACCATCAGGTCCTGGAGTTTTCCCTGCTTTAATGCTGTCAATTGCTAAAGAAATTTCCTCAACAGTAATATCTTTTCCCAAATTTGCCTTAAGAATTTCTGGTATCTTGGGGATATTTATACTATTTAAAAATGCTTTAAGTTCAGAATTGTCATTAATCATTTCGGAACTATAAAGACTCTCATAAAATGTCTTGAAGGTTTCATTAATCTCTGTTGGATCTACAATAGGTTCTCCCTGATCACTCAGCAGTGAGATTATAACTTTTTCGCTCTGTAGCTGCTTAAGACGCCAAGCAAGAACTTTCCCAGGTTTTTCACCCTGATCGTAGAAAGATCGTTTAAGTCGCAACAGACTGGCCACCGCTCTTGATGCCGATAATTCGTTATATTGTGCTCTAAGCAGCAATAGCTTTTGATGAGATTCTGTTGACTTTGTTTGATAATATTCATTTTCCATTTCCGTTATATTTGTCTCCAAATTTTTTACCTTTTCAAAAGTTGATCTAGCTTTAGAACTTGTGATGCTAATTATTTGACCTCTAATATAAGCCTTAAAGGCCTCCCATCTTGTACTTGCTGAAGTTTCTGTTGTATTAGTTTCAAAATAGAACCCGATTTGTTCATCCAGAAAAGAGACAAAGCCGGGGTCAGTCAGCCACTTTTGTTTGCAACGCCAAATCCTAGCATCTTTGACTAGCTTTGAGTCTTGATATACCAATGAATTAGGAGCATGATCTGAAATTAGGATAGCATCATACGTACATTCCTTGATTTTGTGCCTTAACTCTGCAGATATCAAGAAGAAATCAATTCTTGAATAGGACTTATGTGTACCGGAGTAACACGAAAACTTTAAATCGTCAGGATTTTCTTCCCTCCAGATATCTATTAGATTGAATTCTTTCATAAAGTGATATATAGTTAGCCTGCTACGACTGTGAGAATCTACAGCTCCAGAGCTTCTTTCCTTTGCTGGATCTAATGCACAATTAAAATCGCCAGCCACCACACATTTACCCGGAAGATCGGATAAAATAAGAAAAAAGTTTTGAAAGAAGTTGGGATCATCTATATTTGGTGCATAGATGTTCGCCAAGATAATTTGCTCTTTTAGTATAATTCCTTGAATAATAAGGTATCGTCCAAATTTGTCGTTGATAACCTTATTCACCTGGAATGGTATTGACTCGTGCACTAAAATAGTGAAACCTCTAGGCTGAGAGTTAAACGATGCAGAAAAAACCTTGCCTCTCCATCTCCTCCTGATTCTCAAATCCTCATTGCACATCAGGTGTGTTTCTTGAAGAAACACAATATTAGACTGCATTAATTTGATCCTGTTCATGACTTGTTTAGTTTTCTTAAGTTTTCGTAACCCCCTGCAGTTCCATGTCGTAATTTAAATTTTTATCTCACTAGACATTTTGCATAGTTTGTATAGTTTGTAACACTATACTCAGCCCAACACCCATATTCAGGACACTTAGCCTGAAACCCTCCCCTTATAATCTTAAGACTTCCAGATAGCTGTTAACTGTTAACCTGACAGTATCACTGGGCCAACAAAAGATAAACAGCTAATAACATTAACCTTACGCTCCTTGCTACCATACTTAAACATTACAAATGTCTTTTGTAAATCTCCTTTTACCATGAACTAAATCAAATTTAACTCTGTGAAGGCACCATATTGTTCTAAGAGAGTCCGAACCCAAAAGAAATAGTGTAGTATAATCGTAATTACCTTAAAATTGAAGAAGAGATACATTTTACCTCTTAATATTGTTTATAAAGAGGAGAAAATTAAATTAAAAAAGCAAATACTTAAAGCACTTAGACTTAAGGTGCACAGAGAAAGGAGAGAGACAAACAGTAACTATAACTCTGAGAAAAAGCCTTAAACATAATCAACAAAGATATATATTTAACCTTGTGGCTCAGTCATGAGCCATTCATTTTCACGCCCTCTGATACCCTCTACATTAAACTGCAGCATTCCAAGTGGATTACTCATAGGTCAGTCCGGTCCCCCTTCTGACCTGATCCGTTTGATGAAGTCCTCCGCCTCGACATGGTTGTTAAAGATGTGAGGGCGTTCTTATTAAGTCACCAGCAGTCGGGCAGGAGGGATGATGCCATATCGGAGACCCATTAAACGGAGCTGCCGTCTCACCTCGTCAAGCTGCTTTTGCTTCTTGTGACCTGCCGCCACGTCTTGGTAAAATCTCACTGTGTGGTTCTTGTAACGCACCTCTCTTTTTGTCTTGGCTGCTTTCGTCACCAGTTCTTTATCCCTGAAGTCCAAAAACTTCATTATCAGCGTTCGGGGTGAGGGGTTATTGTGTGTTCCTGGTCCGATTCTATGAGCCCTCTCCACAGTTAGTTTGGTTCGCCCCAACGGCAGTTCCAGTGCGTCCGGTAGCCAGCTCTCCAAAAAGGCACACGCGTCGTCCCCCTCCGCTCCCTCAGGCAAATTGACCAGCCTCAGATTGGAGCGCCTTGATCTCGTCTCCAGGTCCAAAAGTTTTTCCTCCATGTCCTTGTTTTTATTTTCTAGGACACGAACTTTTGATTGGAGCGAGGCAACGTTATCTTCAGTTGTCGAAATGCTTGTTTCTGCCTCGGTGACCCGCTCTGCACAGTCAGCGATATCTTTCCTGACACTTTCAATCGCGGACAATATGCCATCAAACCTGGTGGAAAACTCCGTTTTCATGTCGTTTATAGCAGTGAGAATGGAAGCTGCCATATGTCCGGATCCTCCCCCCGCCGTATCATTGCTTTTGTCCGACGATTTTTCCTCAGGAGTCGAGCTAGCCTCGTCGGAGTCCATGGCTTCGAGGTTAGCCGCGGATTTATTGCTAGCGTTAACGTTAGCTCTTGTAAAGTCAGATAATTTAGCTTGAAGGGTTTTATTCCGCCCCTGACCGACTTTCTTCTGAGACCTGGGGCGCTGCTAAGGATTTTGGGCCCCATGAAAAGAATCTTGACAGGGCCCCCAACACAGCTGAGACTTTTTTCCTATTAATTTACATAAAATCATGCGCTTTTATGGTATTTTGACATCATTCTCATATATTTAGGTCAATCAGACAATTGAACTCCATCCCATGTCCACACCCGTAATTTGTCCTCTGTAATACTGCACTACTTCAGTACTGTATAATGTATATACTGTGCATAGCTGTACATGTGTCATATATAGTGTATTCACATATATTTATATTTCTATGTATGTATTGTACATATTTGTACTGTACAATGGCAATGACAATAAAGTTAATCTAATCTAACCTAATATTTTTAACATGACAGTTGAAATGTAACGGAAACACTGAGCACTCTTAATACAATGAAATGTATTTATATTTATTTGCTTCAACACTGATACTGAAATTTCAAAATAAAACTCTTCAATTTAAAAAACAGGAATTATCAACAATCTGTGGTGAAAAAAAAATCTCAGCAAGAAAACACCACCATAAAACAAAACGGCCATATAAAATTTCTAATAATTTAAGCAGAACTTGCATTTACTATATATGATACATCAAATGACCCAGCAGCCGGACCAGTTGCTGCTGCTGGGTCATTTGATTCTGTTTGGAACGAGGCATGATTTTGACATAGTGCGTTTGACTGCTTTGAACGTTTAACTAAAACTGTGTATTGTTATTTTTTCCAGCGTTTTCTTGACCTAACATGGGGAGAAAATTGAGTTCCCTTATCATGCACTTTTAACACTAGAACGGCCACCAGAACCAATATTTAAGAAGGAATTAGTCAACAGGGTAGAGGAAGTTCCCCAAATAAGTATTTTTAATTTTATGGTTTCTGTTAAGACTCCTTGTAGCCATAGTTACAATAGTAACATAAATCATATACCTGGTCTCCACTTCCTCTCCAACTGTGTTTCCTGCTCCATCCGGGCGTCTGCAGCCACATCTCACCTGCAACACAGTGGAGAAATGTTATATAGAATTATGTGTAAAAATCATTTGCATTGAAGATGCTTTAGTTTAATTTATTTGTAATTTATCTCTCAAATCTCTTGTTAAATAAAACTTTCATTTGGATGGTTAAACAAAATCCTGTCATACAAATTTGAACCAGCAGGTGAAAAGCAGTTGGTGAAAGACAACACACAGCAAGTTTTATTCTCAGACTCATTATTTCCCTACAGACACAGTCAGAGGAGCTTTGTGACTGTCAGTGATGCTCAGCAGGTTTCACACTTCAGTCTGCTACAGAACTAAAGAGAACTACAGGCTGCATTAAAACAGAGTTAACCTACTTCACTAACATATGCAAAGGAAATAAAAAGTTTACCTGCTCAGATTTGTTCTGAAGAGTTTTGTTCTGATGGAGGAAGCTGAGAGTTTTCAGCAGCTCCACAGAAAGAGAAGCTGGAGGCAGGTGAAGTTCTGCACAGCTTCAGACTCAGTGATCAGCTTCCTCTGGTCTCTGTGACAGAAACACAAGGCAGAAGGTCAGAAGCTTGTTGGGGCAGAGCGCCCTCTGCTGGTGGAGCTCACACACAGCAGGAAGGCCTGTAAATATGTGAGGAAACTAAAACATGGATTAAATGATAGAAACTTAAATAAACAGGCTAACTGTGATGCTAAGCTACATATAACATCATTTAATCTGAAGTTACAGGTCACCAAAGGCCTTAGAAATGTTTAATTCTCCCTAACAGCCTGACAGTTATTATTTTGAAGGCTTTACCTGTTACTACCCGTCCAAAAAAGGCACAGACCACGTGACTTCTGTTTTTGGTTTATGACCAGAAACGAATTGACTGAGCTAATTGGACGAAGTTTGAGGATCAAGTAATCGTGGAAAGATGAAGAACAGATAGTGAAAGAGGAGCAGATGAGTGGAACAGCATGTTCAATGTGGTTTACGGCTGTATGTGGGTCAGCAGCCCCTTCAGTGATCAGCCAGCTTGGTAGAGTCCAACAAAAGCCCTCAGACTGGTTTCCCTCGTCTCAGGCTCAACTTACTCAGTTTTCACTAAACCCGCTTTCTGAAACGGGGTCCTGGTCCTGGTCTGGTTCAGAGCTGCTCTGCTTACAAACTGAGGAGGCAGGTGTCACCCTGAAGTTTCCTGAAGGGTGAAAGAGCGCCGCAGTCCGTCTGTCCCGGAGACGAGGAGTCGGTATGCTGTCCAGCAGTGTCCATGCTGGATTCCTTCCTCAGGTAAACCTAACGAAAAACACGGACGTTGAAAAAAATATGTTCAAGGATGTTTAAAGTTCCTTTATTTCAGGCTGAAACAGGTCGATGGTGTGATGATGACACATGACGTTAAAGCCTTATACACTTTGTGAAGAGCTGCTTGGACGTGTCTTTATCGTACCATGTCCTTTCTTCCTTCTGCTGCTGCTTGTGTAATGTAATGAGTTTCAGTATGTTTCATTACATCACTTCCCATCTGGCGTCGGAGATGAGAAAGGGGCTGCAACAAGCCCCACAAGGAGACCCAGATCCTGGAACACTTTCAAGACTTCCTGCACGAGCTGGAAGGTAAACATTCAGACCTCTTTCGAGCGTCTTATCTCGAGACACGCGGAGCTCAAAGGTTTTGCTGGTGTCCACTTTTGATTTGAGCCACATGATCACGTCCTCCTCAGTGTGAAAACCCTGTCAGTGTAAACAGTCATTCACAGGTTACAGCAGCTGCATTCACACATGGGTGTCTGATAACGGTGCATTTCCATTTTAGAGTGAAAAACCCCTCACGTGCTAAAAACTCAGACTGACCATGAGACCCCATCTGTCTCAGTATGGAGTTCCCTCTCAGGCGAGGTTGTGTCCTCGGTTCTGTAACAAATCCAGCCCACATCAGCTGTCCCCAGATCATTCAACACTAATCATTAAAGCAATACATACAACATCCTGAGTGCACACAGCAAGAGCCCCCCCCACAGAGGAAGACAGAGGTTAAACAGGTAACCATAACCTTTGGCCAGCACGCTGCTCCATAAGGAGGACGGGGAGGAATATGCCACATATAGGACAAGAGGACATCCTCTGTCTGGATGGACGGAGAGACGCTGAGCTGGTGTGGCTGCCACGTTTACGGTCATGTAGAGCAACATTTGGAGAAGCATCTCTGCAAAACAGTGCTGCAGCTGGCGTTTGCTGGGAGCGCTGAGAGGTCCAACACACCCTGAGGAGTAAAGAGCGAAGAACCTTTTCCACCACCTGAAACTTCCCGGAGCATCAGCACCAGTTTTTCTCCTCCCATTTCCACCTGGAAAAATTAAACATGACTGAAAGAATGGATATGTGGAATAACAAATAATTTAGCATTTATATAGTGTTCCTTCAATAAGAGGGGGGGGGGGCGCACATTAGGTCATCTGGACCGGTTTCTCAGTGGTACTAGAACCACTAAGTTCATTCAAAACCACAGATTTAGTGTTCTAACAATAACAATTAGTGAGTCAAATGAACTAATTGGTTGTAGAACCAACAAGATGTCCGGTGGCAGGTGCGTGTCTGTCAGACTCTACCTGTCCTGTCTGTCAGTGCAACAACCACACAAAGACTGTTTTAAACCAGGTGGGACACTTTCAAACGGTATCGCTGTCTAACGTTACCTGGTTTCCATGGTACCAACGTTACCTGGTCTCCATGGTACCAACGTTACCTGGTCTCCATGGTACCAACGTCAGCTGAAAGTTGTTCAGGAGGTTTTATTTAATGATGAACAAGCAGTTACTCTTCAGGTGCTTTGAGGCGAACAAGTGCAAAAGGTAGAAACTAGCTCACTACTCAGTAAACATAGGAGTCAAACTATCTAAATCAAAACATTCATTCGGCCTTTGATTTAAAAATAGAACAAACCAGGTGAGTTTGCCAGTTTAGCAAGCTAATAATATAATACACATTCATTCATGAATATGAGTGCTATTTTTAATGTTTGACCCCAGTGATGCTGAACGCCAACTACCCATCTTAAAGGGCTCTGATCTTACCCAAACACTGGTGTCTCGTGCTCGCCTCGTCACGCTGCGCGCGTTTTTACCAGCTCGTAAAAACGCGCCGCTCCCGTTAGAATGAACTGAAGACAGACGCTGGCGTCAGAAAAAACGCTTTGGTGGACACGGGGCCCAAGGCAGAGGCGGTGTAACACCAAAATCTGTGACCTATCGGATTCTGTGACTAAACGGCTAAAATGTTTCCCTAATAACCATAACCAGGGACTTTTAGTGCCTAAACCAGCTACAGCCGTTTCACATCATCAGCAGAGCCTCTGGCGCTTAACTTCCCATTTGGGTCACAGAATCTGACAGGTCACACATTTTGGTGTCACACCGGCTTCTCTCTAGTAGGTGAACCAAACATTGGTGTTATGGTTCAGCTCGACTCCCAAGACAAGACGATGCTCACCCGACTGGCCAATAGGAACGTGGCCCCGCCCATGACACAACTTTCACTGCGAAAGCAGAATCCTGCCAGAGAGCATGAAACTGCATCGAGAGCAAAGAAAAGAAAATGTTTTTACACTGATAGCAAAAAATGTATTATTTGAAATTTCAAATTTAAATTTTTTATGTTCTATGAGAAAATACTTTCTCTTCTTTTTTTAGTCTTAGCGCGATCCCGTTTGCTGGTCGTTTTGCGCACTCCGTCGCGCACGTGAACGTGTCTAAAATCAAAATTTTATTTTTTTTCCGCGGCCAAAAACTTAGTTTAATTCAGATAAACAATAATTATCTTACTGTTATTTGTTGTCAAGTCAAAGTTTAATAAGTTTAATCTCACGTGATAATATGAAGTGGATAAAGTGATGAACACATGCTGCATTATGAGAACTTTTAGGAGCTTGGTTGTAAATGCAGGACTTGTACATTAGAAGTACTTCCGGTCAGTTAACACATTTATGAAATAAAAAATAAATAAATAAATAAAACTCACAATCTCAAGAACAGGATCAAATAAAACAAAATATATGAAAAGAAGAAAAGCACAAACTGTATTACTAAATTAAATATTTGGTCCCCGGCACGTGACCAGGAGCAGCTGTGATGGCCGAGTGGTTAAGGCGTTGGACTTGAAATCCAATGGGGTCTCCCCGCGCAGGTTCGAACCCTGCTCGCAGCGATGAGTTCCGTAACGGACATGACGTTTTGAAGCCACGCCTCCGGATAGTCTGATAAACAGGAGAGAACGTGATGGAAAACGGTTCGCTGTCGGTGAACAGGTGGCTGGCTCTTACTTTAGACCGCAAACATCACGTTTTTGGGAAAATCTTATGTCTATGAAGGTTTAATCTGTGCAACATCTCAAGTGGTGGATAATAATACTAATACTAACAATAATAATAGTAATGATAAATATAATAAAGGTTTTTTATAAAGCACTTATAACCTGAAATTTAAAAAGAAAGAACAAAGGATAGAACACAGCACGCATGTGAATCACCTAATAAATACATCTTCATCTTTTATATTTTATATTTATACTTCAGTCACACCTGTAGCTTGTGTACCTGAAGCTTATGTATCGACACAGTGGTGTGAAAAAGTGTTTGCCCCTTTCCTGATTTCTTATTTATTGTATGTTTGTTGCACTCCTCCTCCGTAATACTATACCTTGCCATCTGTAGCTCCTCCTCTACGTGTACCTGTAGGTAACTTGTATATTATACACAGGTATTCTATATAACTTGACCAGTGTGACAGCAGATTTATTTTTGATTATTGCCCACCTTCATGGCAGAGCTTCCACCTCATCAGCGATCAATACCGCTCTTGTGACGTCTTCGGCCAGGTGTCATCAGGTGGATCCATCAGCTGGTTCAGCTTTGTCCTCTGTCACTCGGAGGCTGGTGACTTTATTTTACGGAATGATTTAAAGGCATGTTTTATTTTCTCAGCAGGACTGAATTAGAGTTTGGTTTCTGTGGATTTAATGAGACGTTATGAACGAAACTGTTTCACATTTGATTTTAATATTCAGGCTTATTCTGTCTCCGTACTGCAGTTTTTAAGGATTTAAATCCTTTCCAGCTCTTAACATTATCAGCGCTCAGTGTTATTACCATGTATTCTTCACACTTCTGTCACATATAACGATATAAAGACAGCTTGTTCTGTAGCAGACTAACACATGTCAGCTAGCTAATGTCAGCTAGCTAGGTTTGCAGAATGAGTCAGCGTTACACAGCAGCAGCGTAGAATTGGTTTTACTCATGTATTCTTTGGTTTTATTTTTTAATTGATAGACTTGAACAATACGCTAATATTCAACCGTGATGCTAACATGTAAAAGAGCTAACCGACGTACAACAAGTCTCGGTTAGCTCTTTACCTTATGAGCTAACAAGTTAGCTGGTTAAAAGAAAAGGTCATGCGTTAGGAAAAGTAAACAGGAATAAATGTTTTTAAATGAGGTACGTATGTTTTCTCACAAGCTAACATTAGCATAAAGGCTCCTTTCCACTGTGCCACAGTTTAAAGTTTGATGTTCTTTGCTTTTTATTCTTCAGGATTTATTTTTCTGATTAGCTTACTAGTCAACGTTCGCCAACCTCCACTGCTCTTCTAGCTTGTTAGCTTGTTAACCTCAGCTAATGCGCTAACACAGCTCTTTAAACAATGCAGATCTAAAGGTGTGGCAAAAAAAATTAGGATTACTTTAGAAGTAAAAGCATCTTGTTACATACTGTAGAAATACAAATATATTCCACAAATTTTCTTTTTTCAACATTTGTATTATTTCTATTTCTTTAATGGTCTTTATTAGCAACGCGACATCAGTTTCCCCTCAGGGAATAATGCATTTCTGATTCTGATCTACAGAACTGGAGTAAAAGTACCTCAGAGCTGAACAGCTTTTAATATAAAATGTTTTTAATGACTTATTACCGTGTGTAACTTCCTTTATGTTAAATCTCTCTTCAGGAACAAACACAGGAGGTAAAAACAAACCCATTGCTTCTTTATTAGTTAGTCATTTTACAGTAGTCACTCATACGTAGCTGCCTTGAGTTGGTCTTTTTGTGTCTTTTTACTTTTTGTTCCAACATCTTCCTCATTTTTTTCTCCAACAACACAAAGGAAGAGTCATGGACAAAGTATAAAAACAGAACAAAAAGCAAAACAGAGAAAAACACGGGATAAAAATGCCCCTTTTCACAACAAAAACCACATTTGGCAAAAAGGTAAGGATGAAGATGAAGATGATCCAGTGAATCTTTAAAACATCGATAAAGACACGTTTTACTAAGACAGAGACGGGGAGATGTGTCCGGGCGTCTGATTGGATAAGAGCTTTCAGAAGTCAGGATTATCGTCCAATCAGGTTTGATCTCCTCGCTTGTTGCTAGATAAAGTTTAAAGATATGCATCAGAGAGCGCGAGGCATCGACGCTCCCGCGTTACAGTCACAGTAAAAAAAAACAAAAAAAAGTAAATCACAACAGAATACAAAAAATAAAATATAAAAACTGACCCATTCAGAAACATTGATCTGGTGTGTTTATGGCACAACAAGGCGTTTGGCTGGCGGGCAGCACGACATCATGGCGGTTTAAAACTGATCTAACACTTGATTTCCTGGACTACAGCAGGTCCAACACCTCCACCAGCTAGCATAAAGGACACATCACCTCTACTGCACTGCTACACGTTTATCAACAAGAATCAAGGGTGTAATCAATGTTCAATTAGTCAGAAAGTGTCCGATAATAGTGAGAAACGTGCCTCACAAGGCCCGAAACCCGAATAGATGAAGTTTACAAAGCTTGTTCGGTGGTGGACTAACATCTGCTAGCTAGCTAACGTCAGCTAGTGATGCAAGACAATGAGTCGGCAGTTTTCCCCCAATCAGAATTTGTTTTACTTATTTGTTATCAGGTTTTATTATTTCAATGAACGAGTTGAACAATAAAACCAACACGCTGTAAACGTGTAAAAGAGCTGACATGTAACAAGTTGCCGTTTTTACCTAGCATACTAATGAGCTAAAACGTTAGCTCGGTAGAAGTACATCTTAATTAGCTCGCTCTTTAATATTAGATAGCCGGTTTTAACAGCGGTTTTCCTGCTCTCGCCTTAAAAGATTCTGTTTTACGTCTTTAGTTTTTCTCGGAGAACAGTGCAGCAAAGGTAACACGACAATACCTGTGACAGCTAGCTTATATCAAACTGTGACGCTAACATGACACTGTGCAGCTAACGTTGAACCAACATGCTAGCCGGCACAAGGCGACCAATCTACTGAACTCTGACAATACTACTCTTCAGTATTCTGTCTTTATAATAACTGTATACGTTTGGCTGTTTGATTTGTCGTGTGCATCTGAAAATACAACAATATGAATATGATAACATCCCCCCCCCCCACAGTTCACACATGAAACAAACATCAGTGCTGAGGTGACTGAAGACAGGAATCTGCTCTTCATCAGAAACATCAGGGCGTCATTTATGAAAACATCCGTTTGTCTTTACGACCAAAATCTGCTGATTCTGACCGTAAAAATCAGTAACTTGCATTGATTTCTTGCTTTTTCTGCGACACCAAACTTTGATCCCGACATGATTTTTCATAAGCGAGGCTCCTGAGAAAAACCACAGACGGCCATTTTAGCAAACAAAACACAGATTTAAAAAAAAATATAAAGAAGCAAATGCTCTTAATGTGAAATAATAATCATGAGATGGCAAATCCAGATGATGGGAAAATGAGTCTGAGTCGAGTATCTGTCGATTTTAACTTTTATAGATGAGAATAATAAGATTCTCAGTCCAGATTAGATCAGAATGTCTTAAAGATTATGAGATAAATCTTATTTTTGATTTAATGGAGCAGGATTATGACATGAGATGTAAAAACATGACATCTCATAATCATCCATCTGCTTTTCTTATTTCTGACTGTGTCGTCTTCTTTTCCTGCCGGAAACAATCGTCCGCGGTGAACAGACTCCAGTTCGTCGATGTGATTTGCAGATTGTAGAAAACAAACAGAAACCAAAGGAGCGTGAAACCCTGTTTCTGCAGGAATGTGTGGACGGGGTGGGAGCGCTGCTGTGGCACCAGAATAAATTAAAACACCTGACTTTAAGAGAAACAAAGAAAAAAAAATACTCCTGAGAAAACATGATCAATCACTTCTGATCTGGCGGGCGGAGGAGGGGGTGGAGCCAACTAAACAGAAGAGGGGGAGATGAATGATCGAGGCGAACGTTGAAGACACTGAGGCTCACGCACACACACCTGAAACCAGAAGCACACCTGAACCACCTCCACCTGCGACGCCCAGAACACAAAGAGATCTGAAGCCGCCGGTTTCTGACGTTTCAGACGCACAGATGGATCTGGTTAGCTTAGCTTAGCACAAGACTGGAAGCAGGGGGGAACAGCTGGCCTAGCGCCGCCAAGAGAGTCCAGCTTCCAACCGTTTAAGATCAGGAGCGGAAATCTGAGAGGTGAAGTTAACCAGCTGGATGTCAGAGCTCAGCACAGGCAGCTCTGCTCACAGTCACAATCAATCAGCTCACCAGGCTGCACGAGTTCACACGGTGAGGTGAACAGTGGGGGGGCTGTTCACACTGACTGCTGGCTGGTTCACACCCCCAGGTAACACTGACACACCTGTACATTCACTATGATCCACCAGCAGCGTCGACACTGAACCAGAACTCTTCACCAGCGTTCCTCTGCTCTAACGAGCGATGAAGCAGCAGGAGTGTAACAACGCGGCCGGCTGATTGGTTTAGAGCTGCAGCGACAGGTCGATTAATCGATTAGGAGTCCTTTTTAAAAAGTCTGAACGTCTCCTGGTTTCTCTGCTGCCCTGTGACAGCAAACCGAAAACAACTTGGGACAAAAGACGAGGTTTGAGGACGACGTCTGGGGCTTTAAGACAAACACTCCTCGCCATTTTTCAAACAACTAATCGATTAATGGAGAAAATACTCGCAGCCCCAGACCGGCTTCAGCTCACTGAGGATCCGAACACGTCCGGCCGCCATCTGATCCCTGATCAGGGGTTAAAGTCGTTTGGACGGTTCAGCTTCTGAAACTGAATCTCTTTGGGTTTCTGAAGCGACACACGATACTAACGCAGTCTGTGCAGTTTAAGGCGGGGCCGATCCTTCTGCGGAGGGAGAGAGGGGTGTTATGGGTAAACTGCAGAGGCGCTCTGAATCGTACCGGACTTCATGCAGAAAAGACGCATTTGTTGTTTGTTTTTTTTAAGAGCGATAAGTTGAACATTGAAAGGCGCTCCGTCAGAGGTTCAGAGACACAGATGCGTTAGCCTAGCTTAGCACAAAGACTGTAAGCGGAGGCAAACTGTTAGCCTAGCTCCTGACTGACGCTCTGCAGGAGACGCACGCGTCAGGCCGCCGTTACTGTAGAGAGGAAATATCTTCCCAGAGACAAACCTACCAGTTCCTCGCACTTCCTGTGAGAGTAACCACGGCAACTAAATCTGGACGACATCAAGTGCTGATCTTCTCCCTGTTCTGCAGCGACTGGCGAGCAGGTGGACGCCTGGCGTGATGATGATGGGTCGTAGGGTGGGAGGACGGAAGGAAGGAAGGAGGGAGGGAGGGAGGGGAGGAGTGTTGGCGGGCAGCGGGGGGGTCATTTACAGTAAACTACAGATATATACACACACACCCAAAATTGTACAGAGAACAAATATGTACATGCTCAGGGTTTCTATTTTTTTAACTATCACCCACAACTTTCCCAACATGTGTTTCTCCTCTTCTTCTTCTGTGGTCGCTGTGTTCAATGTAACGTCAGGAGAGTGTTGCACAGGTCCCTCCTCCTCCTCCTCCTCTTCCTCACCTGTCTGTAGTGTATCGAAGTGGGAGGCGGGGCTTGCAGGCCGTCTGGACCTTTGACTCAAGTATCACAAGACGTGGAGGCGGAGTTTAGCTGTTCTTTAGTAGCGTTCTGTCTTCAGGAGGACAGGACGTGGAGGAGGAGGAGGAAGCAGCGGCCGTGGTGGTGGTGGTGGTTGTAGCGGAGGTGGAGGTGGAGGAAGAGGAGGAGGCCGTGGCGGTGGCGTGGGAGGGGAAGGAGAGCAGCTGTCCGGTCTCGGAGGAGAGGAGGGAGCAGGAGCGCAGGTCGACCGTCTGCAGGGAGGTGCAGCGCCGCAGCAATGGGACACACTGCTCCGTCACCTTCACACAACCTGAGACACACAAACACCGTCAGGACGCAGGTACGGCAACACTCTCTGCGGAAAAAGACGCTCAGCGCCTCGTCGCCACGCTGGCGGTTTTTACCAGGTTGTAGTGAACTGAAAAAAAGGCGCCGGCGTCAGGAAAAGACGCTTTGGTGGACACGGACCTTAAGGCGAGACGCTGCAGGCCAACAGGTTACAAACTAACAGTGTGATTACTCACATCATCTGTATTACAGGTTTTCTGAAATCTTATGTTTGAATTAGCGCATATTTCATTAAAAACGGCCTCATTTGCATATATTTAAGAACTGAAATCTGAACACTGGAGTAAGCCAGGTTCAAAATGATTTTATTTTGTTGACACATTAGACTCAGATGTTTTTACAGAGAGGATTTAGGATTTTATAAAATCAGAAAAAAAATCTATGTCTGACCTGTTTTTGGGGATGAAATGTGTGAATATATGAACATAAGAGACGGGATTTCAGGCTCAGAGGAGAAACCGTCTCTAAAGAAATGTCTTATATATACGAATAAATTCTACACAGTTTTATTGGAAATTGGAGAGCCAATATCTAATCAGATCCTTAACAACAACAACAAAGAACATCTGAGTCACATCAGGCGGATTTCTGAGCAACAGCTCGTCTGAACGGTCAGAACTCCGCCTCTGTCCCTGTTCAGAGGAAACGACCATATTTGGATCTCTAAACGGACCGGTGGCTTATGAAAGGAGGCATCCAGACATGACACTGCTCATGTTCAGACTCAACCCAGCAGCGAGTCGCTTATCCGTCATCCAAAATAGTCCATGAAAACTAAAAGAGTAGATATTTTTAACTTTCAGCAGCATCTCGGAGCCGAGAGGACGACAGATTCGCTGTGTGGAGCAGAGCAGGTGAGTCTGAGCTGACGACTCCTCGTTACCACGCTGGAATTCAACCGTGGCGTTTCGCCAGGAGACGCAGAAGGTAGAAATCCAGCTGTACAGGTGGGGACACTGGTAACAGGTAACGCCAGGATCAACACACCAGGTTTATGCGTGAATATGTAAACTGTAAAGCTCCGAGTCTGTTAGCCGCTAAGCTAATTTCTGCAGAGGAAAGTGCCATAGGCTGAAGCTAACGGTGACTAGCACGTTGTAGCAGTTATCAGCCCGTCATCTTGGCCAAAGTCCTTTAAGGCAAGTCACCCCCCCGGGCAGCTATCCTGGACTAACACCAGCAGGCTCCTCTCTAAATGACTGCAGAGAGCCAGAGCTGCACTTCCACTGCTCACCGGGACGTAAACGCTACATGAACACAGGCGTCGAGAGAATCTGACACGCAATCGCTGAAACAGTTTGAAAACTTTGCCCCAAAATAAGGTTAAAAAAATGTTTTTCCTGACAGGTTTTACTTCTACTACACATACGTCACAGTCACGTCAGTGGAAGCACATGATTGGCTGAAATATGTTTCCTGCTTTGGGTGTTAAAAGCAGCGATTGGCTATCTTTGCCTTTACAATCTTTCCACATAGATTTGTATTGAGGATGTGACTGAGCGGCATGTTGTCTCTATAAAACGTCTGTCTCGGTTGGAGCTGAACTAAACATCACCGCCTGGATGAGGGTGAGTTGGACGGGGGGGGCGCCGCCGTGAAGGAAACCCTTTACAGCTCACAATAATCATTTTATTTTAATTAACTTTATTTTATGATGGTTGGACGGAAAATTCAAAATCGTGATTAAAGTTGTAATACTTGCACAGCCCTGGTCGGCGTCTTCCCAGATATCCTCCTAACGCGTGGAAACATGGCGGGCAGCATTAACAGGCAGACGTGGACCTCCCCTCGGTCCGCGGGCCCATGAGACCGGTTGTGACCCCTGGTTTATTCGCTCCAAACTCTTTCCTGCAGCTCATGTCGGCTGGAAGTGTTTTAATAACCTTCCAAACTGACTTTATGTTTGTGTTTCTCTCTCTGACTTTATCCGGTTTGTTATTAAACTTGTAAGAAACTTTAATCGTCTCTTTGTTATATTTGATCAAATCTGTCGCTTCAGAGTAAGAACATACATCAGCTGCTTAATTTGCCTAATGTTCTTCAGACCGCAGTAGAAACGCACAACAACGTGCTGAAGGAACCTTTTTCTTCCTTTAAAGTGGATCCCGGGTGCTTAAGGTGGAAACGCTTGACACTCGCAGACTCGCTGCTGCACTGGATCACATGTTCCTTCACCCTGGCCTGTATTAGGGACATGCCTATTATTCCTTAAGCACAAAATTATGAGCAGGAAGCGAACATCAAACTGTTTCTTCCAACCACTAGGAATCTTTATAAACAGATCAATTACAAATCATTTACTTGATCTGGCTCAGAAGGGCCCGACCGTGCTGAAATATGCGTGAATACTCGTCTTTGGCTCGTTGTTTCCGTGAAATTAACTTAACGGTTGAATTATGGAGAATCTAACGAGGTGTAGCACGTCCATACTGACAAGGTTAAACATTTATATTTGGATTCATGACTGAAGAAGGTGACCCGGTGGGCTTGAGGAGGATTTATACATCCAGCCATAAAAACTAGACCAGGCTTCTAATCGAGACTCTGCTTTTATATACAGTTTCACAGGACCACACCTGGATTCATCCGCCGCGGAAAATAGTCCCCAACAGATGCTCCTGTCTGATAGGAAGCACAGCTGTTAAAACTACGGAGCCTTTTAACCAACGGGCCTCAGACAGGAAGTGAGACAGTTTGAGGGACGGACCGACAGGGTGCTGGTTTGAGTCTGAACATGAGATCTGGACCGGGCTTCCCGCCCTTCAGGTGCTCGTCATGTGATTACCTGCCAGGTTGATGTGGGTGAGGCTCTCTCTCAGGGGGGAGATGGGGGAGGAGAGGGTGTGCACCGTCTGGTCGGTGATGTTCCCGCACTGACTCAGGTCTAACCTGGCCAGGTGAGGAACGTAACGCACCAGCAGGCGGGACGACGCGTCCGACAGGTCCAGACCGGCCAACCGCAGCTCCGTCACGTTCTGGAAACGCCCCACTCTGGTCTCACCGTGAGCTGACGGACCAATCAGAGAGCAGAGAGCATGTGAGAGACGAGGAAATGAAGTGAGCTGACGGACCAATCAGAGAACACAACGTCAGACTGTGTTCACACAGGATCTAATCACAGACTTCCTGTCATGTGACTGTGCGTCTCACCTGTCCTGGTGTCAGGTGGGGGGGCCAGCAGCTCTCTCAGGTGCGAGTCTTTGAGGTCCTCCACTCTGCTGAGGTCCAGCAGCTTCAGACAGGGACAGACGGCCTGACACAGAGCGGAGACCGCCGACCACGGACACCCAGACACATTCAGCTCCAGCAGACCTGCAGGGGGCGGAGACAGCAGGGTGAGACCACAGGTGAGACCAGAGGTGAGACAGCAGGAGAGACAGCAGGGTGAGACAGCAGGAGAGACAGCAGGGTGAGACAGCAGGAGAGACCAGAGGTGAGACAGCAGGAGGGACAGCATGCAGTCTCCTTTTTCTGACCAAACCATCCAGGTAACCAGGTAAACAGGTAAACAGGAAGTGTGGGCGGCACCTTGTAAGCGGTTGATGAGCCACATCAGCTGTTTCTTGGAGATGTTGGTGTAGCCCAGGTTCAGGGAGACGGGCTGTCGGCGGATGATACCACTCAGCATGGGGGGGGTGATGGAGCGCTGCCGGCTCAGATCGATCTGAGTCCACAGCCTTTTGTCACAACACCTGAGGAGACAGACACACCTGAGACGCTGGGAGGAGGAGCTTACTGATCAGCTGCAGGGGACCAATCAGAGGCTCTGATCGGGCTGTGATGTCACTGATGATGTCACTCACCAGCGGCTCCAGGTGCGGCACACTCTCATGCAGACGCACAGCTCTCTCTGGCTCAGGTGCGTGAACACTCGGAGCCACACGTCGCGTGTCATGATGTGGGAGGAGCCAGAGTCCAGCGGCAGGCAGCTGGGCTCGGGGCAGGTGGGGGGAGGGCGCACCAGGTGCCGCTCCATCTGGACGGGCCGGGGGGGCGAGGGCACGGCCGGCGGGCTGCGCTTCATCAACTGAGAGCGCGGGGCGAGGCGGGACGGCTGTGAGCAGGGGGACGCCGCCATTGCTGACATCATCAGGCCGCCGCCCGGGCCTCCCCCTCCTCCCCCATTAGAGGTGGGGATGGAGGAGGAAGAGGAGGACGAGGAGGTGTTTCTGGACGTCAGGTTCTTACTGTTGCTACGGATCTTGTTGCCGCGGCTGCCTTTGGTCCCGCCCCCTCCTCCCCCACTGTGTCTGTGATTGGTCAGAACGCCACTGGCGTTTTCCTTCTCCCCTCCCTCCCTCCCCCCTCCCGTCCCTCCTCGTGTCCGCCCGTTGCGTGCCTCCTGCCCGTTGCTGCGCTGCTTCCCCGTGAAGCCCTCGTGCTGTGAGGACGGAGGCATCTGATTGGAGGAGAGGGGTGAGGGCGGCGGGAGGGAGGCGGAGTTTTTCCTGGCCCTGTCAGAGGTAGGCGTGTCCTCCTCCTCTCCGTCCAGTAGTCCTCCTTTCCTTCCTCGCTGAGGTAGCCCCGCCTCTCCTCCTCGCCGCCGAGCCTTCTCCCCGCCTCCCTGCTCCTCTTCCCGCGCCTCCTCCTCCCCCCTCCCACCCTCGCCCTCCGACTCCTCGCTGGCGCTGAAGCCCAGCTCGGCCAGGCGCCGCTCCCTCTCCCTCTCTCTCTCCCGCTCGCTGCGACTCCTCTCTCTGTCCGCCCGCCCCACGCTGCTGTTGCCGTACACGACAGGAGGAGGCGGGCCGGGGGAGGAGGACGAAGGCGAGGAGCCTCCTCCCGCCTGCTCCCCCCTCAGGGAGTCGTCAGAGTCGGACTCGGAGTCGGACTCTGAGCTGGAGGAGGAGGAGGAGGAGGACTCGGGCCGGCGCTCCAGCATACACATCCTCTTGAAGCGCTCCAGTTTCTCCCTGTGATGGGAGCGCTGGTCTGCGCTCGACGTCCCCCCTGCACCTCCTCCTCCTCCCCCGCCCCCCGCCCCCCCGGGCTGAGAAGAAGAAGTAGAAGAAGAGGAGCCCTGTGGTCCTCCTGCTCCTCCTGAGGAGGTGGGGCCGTTGGACTCCGCCGCCTCCTGTTTGGGTTTCTGATGGAGAAGAAAAACTCAGATCAGCAAACAGGCAGAGACAGCATGGGGATTGCACAGGAGTGCCTCAGGCTGGCCACAATAAAAGGCCTCAGGCTGGCCACACTAAAAGGCCTCAGGCTGGCCACAATAAAAGGCCTCAGGCTGGCCACAATAAAAGGCCTCAGGCTGGCCACAATAAAAGGCCACTCACAATATGCAGTTCCATAACAGCACAATGCACAGGTGTCCTTGTAGAAATCACCTAAATGGCCCTGATCAAATCTGTACGTACCCCTGAATGTTTGGCCTTGACACAAAGTGACACACACAGGTGAACATGGCAGCAAAGTTCAATTAGTGTGTTTAATAGTCAGTTTGTTAGCTCTCACGTGGACGCACTGACCAGGCTAGAATCTGAGCCATGGGGAGCAGAAAAGACCGTAACAAGGTGTTTATAAAGATGGAAAAGGACATAAAAAGATATCCAAAGCCTTGCAACTTCCACTCAGTACTGTTCAAACGCTTACTAGGAAGTGGGAACTTCTGGGATCTCTTGATACCAAGCCAAGGTCAGGCAGGCCGAGAAAGATCTCAGCCAAAACTGGCAGAAGAATCGTTCAGATACAAAGAAAAACCACACAGGTAACGTCAGGACAAATACAGGCTGCTCCGGTTGTTGCCAGGAGCACAATACAACAATACTGTGTGGTCGAGTTGGCAAGAAGAAGCCTTTCCTGCGCCAACGCCACGGAAAAGGCCGGTTACAATACGCCTGACAACACCTGGACACGCCTCACAGCTCCTGGCACAGTAAGAGCGCTCTGTTTGGAAACAAGGCCCACAGTGAACAGAACGCCATCCCCACGGTGTGAAGCATGGTGGAGGCTCACTGATGTCTGGGGGGGGGGGCATTCAAAACGGAGTTATTACGGTTATAATGACATAAGTGCCACGTTTCAAATGATGAGTCATATGAGCATAAAGTTAACATAGCAGCTGGGTGCACCTACCTAAAGCTGCTGCCAGGACTGACGGCCCGTTGGAATGTTAAGAGGCAAATTTTATATTGCCGTGACTGTTAATTAGCACAGGCCTAAAACAACCTCAGGTTTAATTCAAACGCTGATGGCTAAATAAGAGGCATCGTGTAATTTGGCGATTCATAATCCGAATAGTCGATTATTCGTTTTAATAATCAAAGTAGCCGTCAGGTGCAGCCCTAAACAATTTAAGGCCTCATGGACAAAGACTGCACGCTGTCATGTTTTATGACCTACAGCTCAACGAGAATCCCATCAGAAATAGAAGACATCTGCCCGCTCGCCCGAGTTTTCTTTAAACATGCTACATGTATTATCAGTTCTCCAAAGGTACGCAGACTTTGGAGCACAGCTCTATGTGTCTGCTGAGGAGCAGAAACCAGGACGAGCTGCAGCCACGTCTTCATGTTGAATAGATTTCGGCCGACAGAGCGGGTCTCTTCAGACAAACGGGACTTGAACATCTCGTACCTTTTTGAGGCGTTTCTCGTGGACGCCCTTCATCTGCGAGAGGGACAGGAAGAAGAGACAGAGTCAGAGCTGGGAACAGGTTCAACACATAACATCGTGTCCTCAGGCGGGGGACGAACCAGACCTTCTTCTTGGGGCCGCTGTCCTGAGGCAGCTCCTTCTCCTTCTTCCTCTTGTGCCCCCCCTCCGACCTCCCCCCCTCCTCCAGGGAGGGCGGGGCCTTCTTCTTAGGGGGAGGGTCGTCTGTCAGCTTCCAGCGGCCCACCTCGCCGTTATCCAGCCTGCGCTTCCCCGAGCCGTCCGCCTGGTCCTGGACACAGACATGGTTTAACAAAGTCAGTAACACTGATGGGGTCTAAAGAGGCGGGGACCACCAGAGGCCCCACGGCGCCATTTTACTGCGAGTTTGAACATGCTGCCGTTTATTTCCTCCTCCTGACAGGTTCAGAGCAGTCAGCTGTAAATGTTTTAATGTCACAACACAACAGAACCTTTAATCTTTATTTATCGCTGTTGGACCCAGGCAGGTCTTATGTTCGTGTTCCTTCCTCTGTGCTGGACTTCTGTTAAGGCTTTACGCAGTTTGTTAAACTGAAGTCGTGTCTCCTCATTAGACTCACAGCAGGTTAGAGCGACACTGCATGAGAAAGGAGGGCGAGCTGGTACCGTCCACTAAAGACTCAGTGAGGGCCCGTGTTTCAGAGCATGAGAGAAGGCTAAGACATAATTATGAAAATTAGAGTCTTTATAAGAAAACAAGTCAACTTTTATAAAGTAACGTTATTTTTTAAATTAATATTTTTAAAATAAAGTCAAATTCTAGGAGAAAGAATTCATCACATCAAATAACTTCAGCTGAACTTTATTTTATTATAAAACTATAACATTTAAGTGTTAAAATGTTGCAGAAGTCTTCTTGTAAAATGACCACGGAGAGCCTAAGCCCCGCCCCTTCCTGCGGAGCGCCATGAGACCTTATTTCGTCTGGTTTAAATTGCGTCATGAATTACACACATGATGTTTGTCAGTTTTAAAAGATAATTTCAGTCAGAGTCACAGTGTGAGATTGTGAGACAGTGTGATTACAAAGACCACAAACCCCAAAGTCCTGTATGTATCTTTCTGGAATAAGGTCCCGTGGCGGTCCACAGGAAGGGGCGGGGCTTAGGCTCACTATATCACAGCTTTTGGCCTTGATGGCCTTTGTTGGACCTTTCAGACTGTCAGACTCGGCTTTGTTCAGTTTTAATGGAGCTGACCAGAGACGTCTCTCCTCACCCCCCCATCAGTTTGAGATGTGTGTCCCTGCTGTCCCGGGTCTTACCTTACTGGTCTTGCCCTCCTTGTGGCACTTGGGACACTCCCAGCAGTTCGGGATCTCATCGTTGATGATTCCTTCAGCTTTCCCCATCTGAGGAGACAAACACCTGTCACACACCTTCAACAGCATCGAACAGAAACACACCTGGGTTTACATCCAGGTGATCATCAGTGACTTCCTGCTGCTGCTTCAAAATAAAAGCCCAAAGCAATAAATCATCTTTTAACATGAAACAGCTGCAACGCGGCCACTTTTACAGGACTTTTGCAGATTATCAGAGGATTTAAATCTGGTGAACCGCTACCGATGCATTTTACATCAACCAGCAGTGATTTGTCTGTCAGAGCTGGATGAGGGGGGGGGGTTTATCAGAGTACTGTTCGTTTATTACATTGTACAGTTGAGACAGCAGCTAGAAGTAAAAATGAAAGTGAGCGTTCAGAGGAAGGGATTACTGTCAGAAACAGGAAGCAGTAGATGGCGAGGACAAACAGAAAACCGTTGGTGTAGCTGTTCCTCACTGACAGCGCTGAGAGAAGGACGAGGCTGATATGGTTCTTTTCATTCCCGACTCCCAAACCTATCTGTCACTCCAAAGAAATGAAAACAACTCCCTGATCGCTCTGTTAGCGTGTTTATAAGAAATTAAGGTCTGGATGAACTTTTTAAATCTAAGCAAAAGATAAAACTGAGGTCATTTTTTTTGGACCTATCAGTGTCCTTCTTGTGGACATGGGCTACCTGCAACCTTTGTCAGAACAAAGTGATTTTAAACTTGACGCACAGATTAATACTGTTGTTAAATCTAATTTTTATCACTTGAGGCTTTTTCAGCAGCAGCCTCTAAAATATGCAACGTAACCTCCACAGGCCCCTCCCAAGTGAGACTTTTAAAACCCCTCTGAAAACTCACTTCCCTGGCTTTAAACCCAGCATGAGTTGTGTGTGGTCTTTGAATTGAAGCATGTGTTTGTGTGTTGTCCATGTTTGTATGTGTTTTATGTTTTATTCCTTGTTTGTTCCTTGGTGACCTTGTTTTTAAAATGTGCTGTATAAAGAAAAATGGACATTCTCAGATCTCTCTCTTCACAGCTTCATGCTTCCTTGTGATTAGAGTAGTGCTGTTTCTCTGTACGGTGGCCTCTTTAGGACGTCTTAGGGTGAGAAGCTCACAGGTTTTTGACAGATTGACAGAATAAACGTTCATCTTTATGTTTCTCTCTTGACCCGTCTCCCGCTTCCTGACGCTGGTTTCTGTGCTGAGAAAAGTCTCAATGTTTGAAGAAGATATTGCACAAACAAATTATTAAAATATTTCTTCCAGTGCTGGAATTTGTTTCTATCATGTGGTGTTTCCTGCCTGGTGACCAAGGTGACGACAATCACACAGCTTCAGGCAGCGTAACTGTCAGGTGATACCAGGTAGAACAAACACACCTGAGTCTGTATTAACCAATAAGGCTGATCACTGACCTTCAGACAGCTGGGGTGGATGATCTCGTTGCAGATGGTGCACTCCATCAAAGAGAGGCTGAACTTCTCCTCCTCAGAGTCCACCGTGTCCTCCTTCCCCGCCTCGCCGCATGCAAAGCACACCGCTGTGTGAGGCAGCACAGGCTGGACAGGTAGACAGAGACACAGGTGAGTCAGAGTCAGTCAGACACAGGTGAGTCAGAGTCAGTCAGACACAGAGACACAGGTGAGTCAGAGTCAGTCAGACACAGAGACACAGGTGAGTCAGAGTCAGACAGACACAGAGACACAGGAGAGTCAGAGTCAGACAGACACAGAGACACAGGAGAGTCAGAGTCAGACACAGAGACACAGGAGAGTCAGAGTCAGACAGACACAGAGACACAGGAGAGTCAGCGTCAGTCAGACAGAGACACAGGAGAGTCAGAGTCAGACATAGAGACACAGGAGAGTCAGAGTCAGTCAGACAGAGACACAAGAGAGTCAGCGTCAGACAGACAGAGACACAGGAGAGTCAGTCAGACACAGAGACACAGGTGACTCAGAGTCAGACAGAGACACAGGTGACTCAGAGTCAGACAGAGACACAGGTGACTCAGAGTCAGACAGAGACACAGGAGAGTCAGAGTCAGGCAGAGACACAGGAGAGTCAGAGTCAGGCAGAGACACAGGAGAGTCAGAGTCAGACAGACACAGGTGAGTCAGAGTCAGTCAGACACAGAGACACAGGTGAGTCAGAGTCAGTCAGACACAGAGACACAGGTGAGTCAGAGTCAGTCAGACACAGGTGAGTCAGAGTCAGTCAGACACAGGTGAGTCAGAGTCAGTCAGACACAGGTGAGTCAGAGTCAGTCAGACAGAGACACAGGAGAGTCAGAGTCAGTCAGACAGAGACACAGGAGAGTCAGAGTCAGTCAGACACAGGTGAGTCAGAGTCAGTCAGACACAGGTGAGTCAGAGTCAGTCAGACAGAGACACAGGAGAGTCAGAGTCAGTCAGACAGAGACACAGGAGAGTCAGAGTCAGTCAGACAGAGACACAGGAGAGTCAGAGTCAGTCAGACAGAGACACAGGTAAGTCAGAGTCAGATAGACAGAGACACAGGTAAGTCAGAGTCAGATAGAGACACAGGTGAGTCAGAGGCAGACAGAGACACAGGAGAGTCAGAGTCAGACAGAGACACAGGAGAGTCAGAGTCAGACAGAGACACAGGAGAGTCAGAGTCAGACAGACAGAGACACAGGAGAGTCAGAGTCAGACACAGAGACACAGGTGACTCAGAGTCAGACAGAGACACAGGTGACTCAGAGTCAGACAGACAGAGACACAGGAGAGTCAGAGTCAGACAGACAGAGACACAGGAGAGTCAGAGTCAGTCAGACAGAGACACAGGAGAGTCAGAGTCAGTCAGACAGAGACACAGGTAAGTCAGAGTCAGATAGAGACACAGGTGAGTCAGAGGCAGTTAGAGACACAGGTGAGTCAGAGTCAGTCAGACAGAGACACAGGTGAGTCAGAGTCAGATAGGTGTGTGGACATTTACAAACAAAGAACCCCGAAGAGCCTAAAGCTGTGCTAGCAGCTTGGCGCTGCTTTGGGCCAAACGCTAACATGATGATGACCAGCTGTAGAAATTAATCTGTCATTGATCCTAAATGTCTCCATTTTACAGCTTCTCACACTTACATGTGTGTTTGTCACCCACAATGCAACCTGACTGCTGACAGCTGGACGTTAGGTCCGGGTGTGTTATGCTAGTGGTGGCTAACGTAGCCTTTGGTGACGTCACACATGTAATAATGATCCTGAGGCTGTTCTGATGCTACACCTGGGACCGAGCTGCTCCTGCTGATGCCAAACCACCAGAGGGCGCCCCCCCTCCCCCCTCCTCTCCTCTCCCTCTTCTGTTCCTTCCCTCCTACACTCCTTCTTCCTCCTCCTCCTCCATAACAGGAACAAAATGAAGAGCAGCAGATCGACTGGCTCAGTGTGTGTGTGATGGATCAAAGCCAACTCTCTCTCACAGCATCAGCAACCATCTCTGGTTGCCATGGAAACCCAGCATCCTCTCCTGCTGAAGCTATTTGAAGAACCGACACAGAAACACAACCTCTCTGTGTGTGTTTGTGTGGCAGTGGATCACATCAACATGTAACTGTAGCCTCATTAGCTCGTTTGTTCTTGTATCTTTGTGAGGACGGGTCTGGGTTCTGGTCCGGGTTCTGCAGTGTGTCCTCACTCCTCCATCTCTCTGTATGTATGAAGCCACTGATCACTGCTGCTCACTGCCAGATCTCGTGCCACGATCATCTCGTCAGGCGAAAAGCTGTCTCACAGCTGACCCCCCCCCCTCCAACACATGCTGTCAAGCAGCGCATTCATTTTCTAACACAGTGAAAAATAAATGTTATCAGCTCCGCCCGGCTGAGGGGAACCTGCGTGTGCAGTGATAGTAATGGAGCGAACCTCTCGCGCTCTGAGCTGCAGCCACCGTGCAGAAACGTAGCATGTAGAGGACATTCGCTCTGTTTGAGCCTGTGAGCTGCTCTTTATCAGCACTGCTGAGTATTATGTGTGAGGATCTGTGGTGAGATTTCCGCCTGATAACAAATGTTGTTGTTTGTTAGTTTCAGCTTAGCACGCAGCCCCAGACTGTCGGTCAGAAGGTCTGAAGGGGAGCAGCAACATCATGCAGAGTAAAGGGCAGGTAGACTTTAAAAAAATATTTTGAATTCTCATTAAATTATGACGTTAATCTCGTAATATATTTGTTCTGGTCCTGTCAGAGAACACAGATATGAGGGAGAGATTCTGAATGTGCAGAAAGTTTTGAACCTGAGCAAAAAAGCTGCAGAAGCTGTTAAAGTCCAGAAGTTTCTAACAGAATTAAAATGCATTAATTTCTCATTGAGGTGAAACGGAGCAACACGCAGATTTAAAGAGTTTCCTTCCCCGAACAAAGACACAAACAGGAAGGAAGTCTAAATCATGACTCAGCAGATATTAAAGTGGATCTTATTATAATCAGTTTCCTTTTACGTTAATAAAAATATTTCCACCATAAATTGGTGCAGAAAAATTCACCAGAATGCAAATTAAGTGTTTAACACTCAAAATGTTCATAAAATTCTGTTCATAAAATTATTGTGAAGCAATTTCTTGGAGAATCTTCAAATACTTAATTTCCATAAAACCTGTACCACCTCAGCTAAAAGGTTATAAACCATAATAACTGATACAAGTATTGAAATTGTGTGATAAAGTAAAAAAAAACTAAAATCAGGCCACAGCATATTGATCCAAAAGATCTCTATTTTTAACACGCCACAAGTGATTTTGCTTTCTGTCCTCTGGAACATCTGTGGAACATCTGTGGAACATCTGTGGAACATCTGTGGAACATCTGTGGAACATCTGTGGAACATCTGTGGAACACGAAGGCAGCAGCTGTGTCCTGCACACTAATCATTCACAGAATTTATATATATTTTAGATACTAGTCTGACAGCAGCATGTGTTCGCAGCTCGTACACAAGAAATCGAGTTACTGAACAGGAAACCACGTGAGAACGTCAGCCACTGTCAGCGGAACACAAACAGAAAGCTGGTTTGAAACAGGAGGTGGCGCCGCTGCTCCGCCTTCAGGCGCCTGGACATAAGACGCCCCTGACGTTACCTTCCTTGGAAAACATTGACCTGGATCACAGACGTCCTGCGAACACGGAGTCAGTGAGAGACCTGAGTCTGGCTACCAGGTCACGTGGACCAATCAGAGCCAAGACTGCTGTCATGTGTTGCCAGACCGGCTCCGTGAGTAAAGAGAGTTTAAACCAGATTCGACTGTTAGAAGGATCACAAAGGGGAGGCGACCTGTCAATCAAGCTGCTGTGTGTGTGTGTGTGTGTGTGTGTGTGTGTGTGTGTGTGTGTGTGTGTGTGTGTGTGTGTGTGTGCGTGCACGTGTCTCACCGCCGTGCACTGTCTCAGGAGGCAGGACTGCTTCATCCGGCCGGGCCCTCCGAACTTCTTCATGTCCTTACAGAAGTGGCACTCCCCACACTCGGTCCTCATGCAGGCCTGGCAGCGCCGGCACCGCGTCCGCCTGCGCCGCGCCCCCCCGCCAGCCCCGCCGCTCAGCGCCTTACTGCCCGACATCCCCGAACAAGTCAGCTGCAGACAGACAACACAGGTACAGGTGAGTCACAGCCTGAAGGTCGGTCAGTGCTGAGCTGCTGAGGACGTCACGCTGGAGAACTTATAATAATCAACCATAACAACACTGTGACTCTCTGTGGGCTCTCCGGGTTACCTAGTGACAATATAAAGATCAATCAATAATGAAAGGAATCATTTTCTTAAACTAAATAAAGAGCAGCTGTGCTGCAGCAGTGACACACGGGCTGATTTTCTTTTTCCAAACAAATCCACCGTTTCAGTTTTCCCTCACTCATATTCAAGTTGTTGATGACAGCTAACGGGGGCGGGGCCTGCTTTGGCTGTTCTATGATTGGTGGTTCTTAATGACTGTCGACAAACTGTTTCCATGAGCCCTTAAATCAGAGTGAATTAGTCCCATCAGGCAGATCAGTGGATCCTGCGGTGAGACTGGACTCACTGCGGTGACGAGGCTGAAACGATATCTTTCTTTGTGCACTACGATGTTTCCTTTTTGACGTTGCCGCTCTGCGCTGTCAGAACATGTAGACGTTTTAAAATGTAATAATATCCTGAGCAGCTGTGACCTGATGGTACGAGCAGCCGATCAATACTGATCAATACTGAGCTCTGCAGGCTGAACGGGACAGAAACACTCATCTTTAATTTATAACTGTGTGGGGGGGGGCAGGTCGTCATGGACACAACGTGAGCTGTGATTGGTCAGTTTGAGCTGCAAGTGTGGACGCTGGCAGAAAGAAGAGGTCTCCTTCTTTGCAGTAACGTCACAGCTAAAGTCTCTGCTGCACACCTGTCAGTGCTGCTGGAGGGTCAACAGGACCAGGACCATGAACCAGGACCATGAACCAGGACCTGCACGTGGGGCTCCACAGATCCAATAAACCTGGTGCAGGTTTATTCCAGCAGGGACGCTGACTGACTGATCTGAGTTCAGTGATTATTCACATCTTCGCAGATCATCGGAGGCGTCGGCTCTGAGACCATAAACAACGCTTAAGATACGACATCATGGCCGCGTGTATTGATCATCGGCGGCCATCAGCAGGCGCTCAGGAGTCAGAACAGGGATGTTCCTCGCTGCAACTGGTCGCTGCCTGAAAACACCGTCATATTCACGTTTTACTCACTAACGTAGACGTGGCTTTTACTCTTTCGTTCATCAGGGACAGCAGAGATGGATCAGACGTTACCGGCATCTCTCATTAGGAGACGTTCTGACCAATGAAAAAGAAGCAGCGCTCAGCAACATCAACTCTTTGATGACACTCAACAAGAACTCAACGCAGCCTCAGAACGCAGGCTGCAGCCTCAGAACGCAGGCTGCAGCCTCAGAACGCAGGCTGCAGCCTCAGGACGCAGGCTGCAGCCTCAGGACGCAGGCTGCAGCCTCAGGACGCAGCCTGCAGCCGCAGGACGCAGCCTGCAGCCGCAGGACGCAGCCTGCAGCCGCAGGACGCAGCCTGCAGCCTCAGGACGCAGCCTGCAGCCTCAGGACGCAGTCTGCAGTCGCAGGACGCAGCCTGCAGCCTCAGAACGCAGCCTGCAGCCTCAGAACGCAGCCTGCAGCCGCAGTCTTCGAGCTATTTCACCTCTACAGATGTTTTATGAAACTTGATCCTGACGGCTGTTAGCCAGCCTGCTGCAGCTCAGAGTACCTTCTGTTGTTGATTAATCTGACGACCTGTTGTGTCTATGAAACGTTACACAATACGCCCGTTAGAAGGCGACAGTCTTTAGTTCAGGCTTAACATCTGCAGTTCTTGACGTCTGAAAACATGAACGCAGAAGATTTCCAGCATTTTGAGAGAAAAATAACAAGTTAAAATAAAGTAATGATCTGAGCTGCTGCTGATCGACTGATCAGTGACTAACCTTGTTTACAGAAAGTCACAGGCTCTGATTCTTCTGTCAGGTTCTGAGATGCCACCCCCCAGGTGTGCTGACAGGTGAGGCTTCTGCAGACACACCTGGACACAGCTGGCGTTTAGCTTGACTTTAATGACTGATCAGTTATCAGAACAGCTGATTAATTTCCTGTTGATCAAAGGCCTGGCTGACCAATCACCGCAGCTCTGACATTAGTCTCCTCTAAGTGAACCCAGAACACCTGTTCTGCTCCATGTTATCGATCACTGCTCTGCTTCTTCTTATGCTAATTTAGACATTTAAATAGAGGCAGAGTAGAAACTGCACTCTAATGGAACGAGCTGTGTTGCATAATCACTATCCTAATGTCTTAATGTTATGTAAACTTCCCTAACAGCGTGAGCAGACCATAACGCGAGCTAACTCCAGCTAGCAGCCAAGAATAATGAAGATGCGCATCTGGCAGCTCTCGTTACACGTTAGCTGCTAGCGGCTAATCAGCAGCGCGTCACACTAACCTACATTCAGCCAGGCAGCACGAAGGCGCCCGCACACGTTTACACATGTTGGATACGGTGTTAATTAAAGAATCTGTAATGACAGATCCGAGCCGCCCCCATCCCCCCGTGATCACAAACGGTAGCACTACGCGTGCTAACATGTTAGCTAGCTGCTTCCTCTTTCATTATCTCCGCCTCGCACCGGGCGCATTAACAAAAACACAAACATGGCTGATGGGGAAGGAATAAACCTGCAGCGGGTACAAACCTCTTCGTATCAGGTCGCATACTCCTTGGTGGCTCATTAGAAATAATAGCAGCTAACAGTTAGCCCAACGTTAGCTTCGGTTTAGCGCAGCTAGCCGTCCGCTTCCTTGTTTCTTTCTCCGCCAGGCTGCTGCTCGGCTCCCGGGCTGCTTCACACGCGTCCCATCGCTGTAGCTCCTGGTGCTCCGGCTAGCTCCCGGGCTAGCCTCGCGGTCCCGCTGCCGTGGCTGTAAAATGTCTCGATTACCAAACTGATCGATATCGATAAAGTGAAGGGCGCAGTGCTGCTGCCTGAGTCGTGCCCATTCACTCCCCCTCTCTCTCTCTCTCTCTCCCTCTCTCTCTCCCCCTTACAGCGTGCTCCTCCCGTCCTCCCGGGGGGCTGCAAAACACCTAAAATGGCTCATTCTAACGGCAGCGCAGTGTTTTTAATACACACACGGTGATAACCCTCCGCAGGAACTAGGCCCCGTTGATCATTAAAATGAATTATTGTGGATAAAGAGCAGCGCGCGGCTATTGTTCACCGTGCCTATTGTGTTGGCGCCTGGCTGCGGGGCAGTGCGTGATTCTGCTCAGTGTTGTGAGTCAGTCGGTCGCCCGTGGCACGTTTAACCCCCCGCATCGATTACATCACGCAGGTGACTACGGGTCGCCCGCCGCGCTCCATTTTGCCTCGCAGGAAGAAGGAAAAATAAAATAAATAAATAATGTTGTAAATAAAATATGGGCAGCGACAAAATACGCACGCGCCACTCCTGCGTGGCTACGTCACAATGCGTCGGATGTAGAAAGGCATTTTGGGATTTGTAGTTTTCATCATAAAGTGGTACGCGGAAGTTTCCTTTCTTATTTTAATAGATGGACACACAGATACTTAACTGTTAAAGCAGTTCAACAAACTAGGAAACTGCACTTCCTGCGGAAGCTGCGTGTGGATGCTGAAGTTAACTTGCAAAAAACTGCAGTAAATACAAAAGAGCTTAACTCAAATACTTAAAGAAGCTGAAATACACATAAAAACTTGCAAAACACGGCAGAAAAAGCAGAAGAGCTGAAATTAGCAAAAAACTACAATACTTATCAAGATGATCTTAAAATAAATGTGAGAAGTTTATGCACAGTTGGCCCATTTAAAAAATAAAAATAAAATCAATTAAATAAATAATGTGAAAAATATATGGGCAACAAAAAATATGTACCTGTGTGGCTACGTCACAATGCGTCAGATGTAGAAAGGCACTTTGGGATTTGTAGTTCTCATTGTAAAGTCTTATGGAAGTTTCCTACTGTGGGATTATACGTTCATCAAGGGGTTGCTTTTGTTCTTTAGTATTATTAGAAGTGATAAGATATGAACAAACTATGAACTTTCACCCAGTAACCTCTGCAGCATACAGACACACTCATACATCACCTCACACACACAGGATATACTTCTCCTACCCCCATCCTCACCCACCGCCATGCCCTTTACACTGTCCAGACTCCATGCACACCTACATAAGGTCAGAGGTCAGACATGAGATTTACATCTTTACCAGACATGCCTAAATAAGGCCAAAGGAAGATGTGCAGCTGGGTGCGGTTTCTAGTATACAGTCATTGTTTAGCAGGAAGACCTCAGACTCTTGTGGGGAAGCTCAGACGTGTGAGGAGGAGAGCAGAGTCTCCAGATATATATCTGCTTTCTGAATAAAATATTGTGGGAATCTGATGACTCGTCTCCTTCTGATCCTTCTCATTAACAGACTCGGGGAAGTCGGCTCACTTCAAAACTACATTAATTTGATTGATTGAGTGCTTTACCGTTAAAACACTTTAGGACGAAAAAAGATAAAAAATGTAAAATGTTAGGAATGACAACAATAACAAAAAATCCAAGTAACTCATAATTATGACATAATATATAAAATAATTAAACTTAACTGAGGCACATCTATGAGACACTACGTCTCAATTTTGACTCATGAAGAGCAAAACTATTTAATACAACTCAAATACCAAAAGAAAAGCACTTTGGGATTTGTAGTTTTCATTGTACTACAGATGTTTTTCATTAGTAATCTCTAAATCACAAGTAAATTATTCCTGAGATAACAGGATAACTGTGCCATGAGCTCGAGATCACGGGTAAAGAAAAATTAATGTGAACGTGGTCATTTTTTGGCTTCCGTAATTACATAATAATAAGTACCAATTTAAGTTTTAACATGAGCTGCTGTAAGGTTAGTGTACTGTTTAGTACCACTGCCAGAGGAAGGACCCTTCTTTTGTATCACCAGGAACTGGAAATGTAGAGTACAGAAGTTAGCAGAGATGCAAACAAGCAGAACGAGGAATAAAGTGAGTGGACTAAACTCCCAGACAACAAGCAGGCAAGCACAACAGTTACAGCACAAGGTTGTATAACGAAACAAATTTGGTCCTCCTTTTCCAGTGACTGTATTTCTGTCAGAGGTAACAAGAGTTTCGCCAATAAAGTTGGAAAAAACAATGAAAAACCGAAAATAAACATCCAGAAAATGTTAAAATCTAAAGGCTGTAAAATGTAGCCCCCTAAAGAACGCTGCTGGAACACCTGGTTCACGGTCGGCCCTGCTGTATAAGAACGTTTATTATCTACTACTAACATTGATGTTAGCTTCAGGAACGTTAGCTTCAGCGACGTTAGCTTCAGCGACGTTAGCTTCAGCAACGTTAGTTTCAGGAACATTAGCTTCAGAAACGTTAGCCTCACTGAAACATTAGTCGCTTCTTGCCGTTGACTAATATACGTATTTTATCTGATTGTGGTCCACCGGAGGCTGCTACTGTACAAAGATGTGTTTGTCATCCAAGTGTTCTGAAACAGTTTGAATCTTTCTATTACAAAGTGATTTTTGTCGCAGAGTTGTTCCTGCACCTGTTTCACCAAAATATTGCTTGTACTGCAAATACTGCTAATAAATAACTTTCCTAATTAATCTACGTCTCGTGAATCAAAATTTTCTCCGACTTTCCGAGTTGTTGTTCCGACTTCAGGGGTTGTTCATTATTCCAACACCAGATGTTCAAAAAAATTATATTCTAGAGGTACAGAGAAACACAGTGCTGATAATAACCTGGGCTTATATTGAAGAATTTGTAGTATGTATAAATATTGTCATGTATGGGTAATATCTGTATGTGTATTAGAACTTTTGAATATATATTTTCATCGATTATAGATTTATTATCTCTTTAGACTTATTATTTTGAGTTATTTCTTTAAATATGGTATTAAGGGCATAAAGGAGTACATAAGTTTTACCTCTTGCTGCTCCTTTTGCACATGTAAATGGAGGTTTTTAAGTACTGGAAAGTCTGGAGTTTTATTTTGTTGTTCATTTGTTTTTTAACACTATTTTTTGTTTCATTGATTTAATATTTGAATTTTTTTTTTACATGTTCAAAATAAAGATACCAAATCAAACCACATAAACGCACTCTCTCCTGGTTTGAATAGCGATGAATATAATGTCAGAATCACTAAGTGTTTTTTTACTTTTTCTAATTCCCAGATTTTAATTACTTGTGTTTGGCAGTAATGATCTTCCATACACTTTAAACAGTCTTTCCAACGTTACTGTGAGTTATGTCTTAATAATATTACTGACCCCCCTCCTCCTCCTCCCCCTCCTCCCCCCGGCCTCCCCTGCTGGCTAACAGGCTAGGCTAGCTCTGTTAGCTCCTCTCCTCAGTGTTCATAGTTGAGACGCACCGGCTCCATCACGGTGCTCTGAGGAACCGACTCTGTAACCCTTCACACCCGGACCCGGACAGACCGCCGACACACACCGAAGGGACACGAAGTTTAGGCGACACGTTATCAAATAACTGAAGATGATTAAGCTCTTTTCTCTGAAGCAGCAGAAGAAAGACGAGGAATCTGCTGGAGGAAACAGAACAGGAGCCGGGGTTAAAAAAGCCAGCGCGGCCCAGCTCCGAATACAGAAAGGTAGGCTGGTACCAGAACCGGGACCCGCTTAGCTGGTCCTGCCCGCCTGGCAGAGCACTTACGTCCAGACCTGCAGGACCAGGATACATTCAAACACACGGCAACTTAAAAAGAGGGCTGTTATTGTAACTCAGAGGCTAACAGCTAGCGCGCTAACTTTAGCCTGAAGTGGTGCTAGCCAGCTAGCTTGTTCTATATTTGAAAACAAAACGCAGCCAGCCAGTGAGAAGCTAGCAGGCATCAGTTAGCTCACAGCTAACAGCAAACAACACGGAACCCGGATCACATCCAGCTCTGCTAACCGGCCCTCAGCTCACAGCAGCGACAACAAAACAACAGCTCTTAGCTTGGATTTATTTAGGCTAGCAGGTAGCTCTCAGCCAGCTAACCTGCTGTGTCAGCTGTCTGTCTTAATTACCCACAGGGGGGGGGCTCACTTTGATCTACTGAGGCCAGGGGCAGTTTGATTGGCAGCTAACCTGCTAGTGTTGGTGTTTTTCCCATCATTCAACATGTCAGTCTTTACTAAAAACCCCAGGTGAGGTGAGTCTGCATCACCTGGAGGCTGAAACAGACCTGGGAGCAGAGGGGGGGCAGGTGAGACCGGACCAGCTGACGGTGGGCAGGTGGAGGAGACCCCAGATCACAGCGGCACACTCACCTGGTGAGGAGGTTCAGGTTCGCTCTGGAGGAAGCTGGACCGCTTCCAGTCACTTTCCACATCGGCCCCTGTTTGGGCGACAGGAAGTGAACGCATCGCCGTGTCACACTCAGTTCAGCCTGCAGGGACGCCACGATACCAGAACTTTAGCAGTCGATACAGATACCAGTGAAACTCAACGATTCTCGATACCAAACTAGACACCCCTGTAAAAAACAATAAATCCCATCATGCACTCCTGCTTAATAAAAACTGTCAGGTGTGAAATGTTTCAGGGTCGTCTGCAGCGTTCGAGTCATGATCTGAGCTTCGTGGGGGTCTCATATACCACCTAACGTTACGGGCGACACACCGCAGTCCACTGCTCGGCCCTGATGTCTGTGACGTCACAGCAGGGTGTGGCCCTTCTCACGCCCGGCACTCCGTTAACTTGTGTCATCAAACACTGCTGCTCAAGGAGAGGCCGCAATTCTGCCCGTTAAGGTGTCGCCGGCACACAGCAGCTGTTCTAATTGGAGGACGGATCAGAAAGCCAATATTACTACACGAATAAGCTGCAGTCATCAATACAGAGTAAGACAGCAGGCAACAATGCAACTGAGTTCATATTCGAGGGTCACGACTTCAACCTGTCAGGTCCAAACTGAGCGCACGAGGGTGTCTGATGGTGGCTGATGGTGCAGCCAACCTGTCAGTCATGCACAGCCTAGGTCATCAGGAAAGTTTGTTCATTTAAGTCAGAATAGTGCGCAGTAATTACAATGAAGAAATACGTTATTAGTGATTCAGAGACCCCCCCCCAGAGGATCTCAGACCTCCTCATGGGAGCTGAGCGCCTACGTAACCTGCTCGTCTCTGTCTGCGCTGGCGGCAGTTTCAGATTTATATATTTAAAATCTAAACCCTTTTAATGATTGAAACGGACGGTGTTGACCTTTTCAGACGGCCCCTAACTCGTCCCGCGGTAACGACAGCTTGGACAGACGTTCAGTTCTTCGTCACCTTCGGTGATTTTCAGGTGATCAAACTGAAACGTCGGCCTGAATCAGACCTGGGAGACATCGAGGTTTTGACACGGAGCTGCTGGAGGAAACAGAATCCAACTTCACCTGGTTTCAAACTCTTTTCTATTGGACGAGGCGAGCTGCAGCCTTGTCTTCCACGTATTGGATCTCCGGTACTGTCAGTACAGAGCTGAAACAAGTACCTTTGGTACCGGTTCTGGTGACATCAGCTCAGAGGGAGGCTTCGCCGGTTAAAACGCCAGAAGAGTGGCGGGGCGATACGGCCATAAAGTTTATCACGATAAAACAAAAACTTGACATCATTCGATCTCTATAATTATCAGGATCAATGTGAAATCGTTATTTCTTCCAGTTTAAATTCTGATTTTTGCTCCTGAGTGAAAGTTTTTTGGTTTGAAACTTTTCTTTGTGGTGACTTGATGCCAAACAGCTGATCACTTCACAGATCTGATAAAACCTGTTTCCCTCTACGGAGTAAATGTCTTAATAGAAACATTAACTGCTGGTTCATTCAGCATTTATTGGACATTTGTTATTGACGAGAGTTTTATCTCTGTAGTTATTATTGTGAGGCTGCCCAGAAGTTTCCAGATTGGTGTGCGAGCTGCTCATGACGAGCTCACGACACGTTAACGTCCTGCTGATTCTGGTCATTTCTAACTGGTCCCCGGGGAGGTCCAGGTCTCAGGGGGGGCTTCTGAGCGCACAGGTACACATTCACACCTGTCCAGAACAAGCGCAGTCTGACCTGCTGGCCTCTCAGCAGCTCCACACGGGGGGGGGCCCTCGCTCAGGGGGCAGCTTAGGAGACCAGAGGAGGCGCAGCAGGAGCCCTTCACGGTTTGAAGCTTCCTTCCAGTGACGGCTGTCTGTGCTAACGGCTGATTCAGCCACTTTAACGGGGACACTTTGACCACATGGGGACACACCGGGTCAACGTGAAGCCCGGAGACAAACCGTCGTCTGTCAGTGCTCGGAGGTTACTGACCGCCGATCAGCTGTTCAACCATCAGCGACGTGACGGAGAGAGAATGAGCCTCAGAGCCAGGCTCCAAACGTGATGTCTGGTTTTAATGTTTCCTGATGTTCTCGTCTGTTTCAGACATCAATGAGCTGAACCTGCCAAAGACGTGTGAGATCAACTTCCCTGATGACGATGACCTCCTCAACTTCAGACTCATCATCTCGCCAGACGAGGTGCGGCTTCACTTCCTGTCCAACAGTTTAATGATTCAGAGCAGAGCCGGTTGCTGATCAGATGTGATGTAGGGAGGCACGAACGCCGTGTCGTTACGTTAAATGTTAAACAGTACGATTAATGACAAAGTAGATCATTTAATCAGAAAGGATTAAATAAATAAAAACAACCCTCAGAAATGAAACAGCTGGATTTAATCCTGGTGGGAAAATACTTTACTGTCATTATAATAAATATACTAATTAATATAATATACTGTTATCTGAACATTAGACTCTTTATTTAATGTTCTGTTTTAAGTTAATTTTATAAATATTGTTTAACCTGAGAAAATATCAGTATTTTGTTTGTAGACTCTGTTTGTTTCATTATAATCGTAAAATGTATTCTGACCGCAGGAGACGCAGCAGAGCGCCGCCGTGATGTCACGTGTTACGACGCGTGGAAGACCTTAATTTGTAACCAGTCGCTATAAAGGCCGGTTTATACGTCAGTGCGGCGTTCTGCCGAACGCCTCCGCCGCCGGCTCAGCGGTCGCACGTCCCGTCTCCTCAGACGCTTCTCTTGTTTCTGAGGTTTAGTAATTTCACCATCGGCTCACTTTCAGTCGCCGACACCAACGAAGAAGAAGAACGAAAGTGACCGTAACCCTGTGAGCCGCATGTAAACAATGAATATCTAAATAAAGTGAAATCAGGAAAGAAAGATGAAGAACAACAAGCAGAATAAAAATGTTCCGTTTAAAGGCGTCTTTCCTTCTGACGAGCTGCAGGAGCAAAGTGAACAGAGAGAGGAGAGAAAAATGAAAGGTCGTCTTCAGGGAGACAAACTTCAGCTGCTCTGAACGTCTGCTTCAGGAGACATGGGAAGTCGAAGCTCCTCAGATTAATGTTCTGATTCTGTCTCTGTCTCCTTCTGTCTGTCTCACAGGGCTTTTACAAAGGAGGAAAGTTTGTCTTCAGCTTTAAGGTGAGAAACACCTGTCCTCCTCCTCCTGTCCTCTTCTGTCTCTGTCCTCCTCCTCCTCCTCCCTGTCCTCTTCTGTCTCTGTCCTCCAGCTGGACTCCGTCCTCACGTGTCTGTGTGTTTCAGGTAGGACAGGGTTACCCCCACGACCCCCCCAAGGTAAAGTGTGAGACGATGGTGTATCACCCCAACATCGACCTGGAGGGAAACGTCTGCCTAAATATCTTAAGGTCAGTCTCTTAAACCCCGCCCCCTGCCCCCCCACACCTGCTAACTCGTCGCTTTTCGGCGACAGTCGCTGTTTTCTTGGTCAGTGGGGTCATTTACGTGAATCGCCTTGAACCAGAGAGGTTTTTTTGCCGATGGTGCGTTTAATGCGAGACCCCGCCCTTAATATAACTCATGTCTCCGTTAGCTGTCACATTATCGCCAGTCGTGGCTTAAAGATCTGATGGTCTGGTTCAGACGGCCGGAGCCTTCATCACGTCCTCCTCTCATTTGGTCCAAATAATTATGACTACAGTTACAATAACTTTCCAAAGTGTCTTTCACCGTGATGTGTCGTCCTCAGCGGTGCGTCCAGCGGGGCCCAAAGGTCCAGGCCTCTGCTGCCTTCGTTATAATGTAAAGTTCCTCTTTTCTGTTATTTCAGTGGTTGTCTTGAGTTAAACAGCGGTGTGAGTGAGGGCTTGTAAGATCATTATTTATTTTTATTCTAAGTTTAAAGGCTGATTTTTGCTCCTGAAGAAACCAGACGGTTCATTGTGCTTTAAACTTTTCTTCATGGTCAGAACAGGACAAACACTTGATGCCAAAGCAGCCTGGTATCAGACAGTGGATCACAGAGCTGAGGACAAAAGTTAATGTCATCAGCAAAATAAATATCTGAATAGAAAAGGAAGTGCTAAGTAGTTTGTGATTCAAATAATTTAAATCAAATATTTATATTTTTATTGAGGCAGGTTGAATCACTATAATTATGATTTATTGCCCCCGAGTTCACGTTCACAAACGGACACGATCAGCTCACCAACAGCGTGAGCGAGATCAGTAATCTGCACTGTTTGAGCAGGTTTATGCTGAGTGGACACGCTGTCTCCTGTCTGCGCTGTCAGACCTTTGGATTTTACCTGCAGAGGCCTGAGACCAGAACTTATCTCCACCAAAGTAGCTGTTGTATGTGGACAGACGACAGTGTCCCTGATCACAATCTGTCCTCAGTGCGTCTCGGGTGCTTTTACACCTGTACTTTCATGTGGTCAGGTGTCTCCGATCACAGTCTGATCACCCAAAGCACAGTTTAATGCCAGGTGTGACCAGCCTCTGTGTTCCCCGATTCAGAACATGCAAAGTCTGTGGTGAAAAGAAAACTGCCAAATATGGCGTTGTGTCATTTCCATATGTGGCAGTTTCATGTCAGAGTAAGTGTAACATGAAGCAATTTGGCAACCGTGTTAATCTCTTATCAGTCTAATCACGCTCAGAAACGTGTCATTTGCATATTAAAATCACAAAACGAATGGAGCTGTTAGTGAGCAGAGTGACGCCGCAGGAACTTCCTGTCCACCTCTGAACCACGATTAGAAAGTGAGTCCGTCCTCCAGCAGAGCTGTAAAACACTGCAGTCAGAATAACCTCAAAGCCCTGCGTTCACTGTGTCATAACACCTGAAGCTGATACCTGAGGGGCCCCTGAGGGGCCAGGTGAGGTTACCCAGCCTTGGTCATAAAACCTGTCCTGATCTCTGGACCCTCAGTGTGAGGAGCTGCTTTAGGAAGCCGTTCAACTTCCTGAGCAACGTTTGAATGAATGAACCTGCAGGTACAAAACACCTGTGAGGACATGAAGCACCTGTGAACTGTGTCTGTCTCACCTGTGTCTGTCTCACCTGTGTCTGTCTCACCTGTGTCTCACCTGTGTCTCACCTGTGTCTCTCACCTGTGTGTCTCACCTGTGTCTCACCTGTGTCTCACCTGTCTGTCTCACCTGTGTCTCACCTGTGTCTCACCTGTGTGTCTCTCACCTGTGTGTCTCTCACCTGTGTCTCACCTGTGTCTGTCTCACCTGTGTCTCACCTGTGTCTCTCTCACCTGTGTCTCACCTGTGTCTCTCTCACCTGTGTCTCACCTGTGTCTCTCTCACCTGTGTCTCACCTGTGTCTCTCTCACCTGTGTCTCTCTCACCTGTGTCTGTCTCACCTGTGTCTGTCTCACGTCTGTCTGTGTGTCCCGTGTCTCTCACCTGTGTCTCACCTGTGTCTGTCTCACCTGTCTCTCACCTGTGTCTCACCTGTGTCTCTCTCACCTGTCTGTCTCACCTGTGTCTGTCTCACCTGTGTCTCACCTGTGTCTCTCTCACCTGTGTCTCACCTGTGTCTCTCTCACCTGTGTCTCTCTCACCTGTGTCTCTCTCACCTGTGTCTCTCTCACCTGTGTCTCTCTCACCTGTCTGTCTCACCTGTGTCTCTCACCTGTCTGTCTCACCTGTGTCTGTCTCACCTGTGTCTCTCTCACCTGTGTCTCACCTGTGTCTCTCTCACCTGTCTGTCTCACCTGTGTCTGTCTCACCTGTGTCTCTCTCACCTGTCTGTCTCACCTGTGTCTGTCTCACCTGTGTCTCTCTCACCTGTGTCTCACCTGTGTCTCTCTCACCTGTCTGTCTCACCTGTGTCTGTCTCACCTGTGTCTCTCTCACCTGTGTCTCACCTGTGTCTCTCTCACCTGTCTGTCTCACCTGTGTCTGTCTCACCTGTGTCTCTCTCACCTGTGTCTGTCTCACCTGTGTGTCTCTCACCTGTGTGTCTCTCACCTGTGTCTCACCTGTGTCTGTCTCACCTGTGTCTGTCTCACCTGTGTCTGTCTCACCTGTGTCTCTCTCACCTGTGTCTGTCTTCTGCCCCACAGAGAGGACTGGAAGCCCGTGCTGACGATAAACTCCATCATCTACGGTCTACAGTATCTATTTCTAGTGAGTTCTCTGAGGACGTTTCCTTCATGTCTTACTGTGTTGGAACCTGCTTTGTGCTGGCGAGCGTCTAAAGGCCGCCGCCGCAGGTGCAGGTCGTGTGACTGACTGAGGTCACGGGTCACCTGCAGAGCACAGCTGGTTATTGTGTCTGATTGTAATGAGTTGTAAGACAGGTTGGTTGCTTACTGTGACTCTCCCCAGGAGCCAAACCCCGAGGACCCGTTGAACAAGGAGGCAGCAGAAGTCCTGCAGACGAACCGGCGGCTCTTTGAGCAGAACGTCCATCGCTCTCTGAGGGGCGGCTACGTGAGCGCCACCTACTTCGAGAGGTGTCTTAAATAACTCGACGTCCCGTGATTCTCCAGACTCCCCCACCCCTCCCCCTCTACACTCCTCACCCCTGCCCCTGCCCCTCCCCCCCCTCCTCCTCCCCTTTTACTCCTCAGTCCTGCTCGTTGGCAGAAGCAGGAGCTGTGGCGACAGAAAGCAGCACGCCAGAAGACGCTTTTCTGTTTTAAAACACAAGAAGACGAAGAAGAACCCCCCCTTCCTCCTCCTCCTCCTCCCCCCTCCCCGTCCTCCCATATCTCTCTGTTTTACTTCCAAGACGCAGCATTCGACCGTTTACACACCACAGGGGGACGCCGATACAACACACACCAGAACTGGACTTGAACAGAAGGCCGACAGCGAATGGCGGCGGCCGAGCGCGATGATACAGGACGGGCGGAGGGGAGGAGGGGGGAGGGGGGTTCAGGTGTGGGTGGTCAGTGAATGTTGCTCAGGTGAGTCAGTGATTCAGAGAGCGACGCTGATGATGCTGATGACCACGTGATTTCTTTTTATTTTTTTGTTTTGTGTGAGTGGCGAAGACGCCTGCGTCAGACAGGCAGTCAGAAGGACACGCCCCCTTTCCCTCCCGCTCGCCACATTTTTGTTTGTCCGTAACACGTCAGCTGGCAGCAAACTCCAAACTCCAGAACGCCGTTCCTCACAAACATCAACAATAACAGAGCCCCTCCTAGCCCCTCCCACTCAGTCTGGGTGGGAGGGGCTTGTTGGGGTGGGAGTGATGAGTCAGAGTGGGAGGGGCTTGTGAGTCACGACACGATCAGGCACGCCTTAACACAAGACGCCAACACAGTTTTCAGCCTGCGATGACTCAGCAGCTGTTGGTATGATGATGTCAGCGCTGGAGGGAGGAGCTTGTCTGAGTGGAAGCAGGCGCGCCTTAAAGTAAGACCTCGATAGTTTTCAGCCTGCGGTGACTCCACAGACATGACGGCGTCCGTGTGGAGGGAGGGGCCTCAGATTTATTCTCAAATCGTAGTAACTATACAGGTGAACTGGAACGTGATTGGCTGCAGGTGGAGGTGAACACGCCGAATGGCGTTCAGCTGACGAATCAGTTTGGAGTTTGCTGCTAAATCATACTCAGCGTCAGGGGCCGGGGCGTCGTGTCATGGGGCCGGGGCCGTTGTGGGCGGGGGCAGTGTGTTTATTTTAAGGAGTTGGGCGGGGTTTAAGGGGAGGGGCGGGGCTTTATATTTCATTTTTGGCGGGAGGGAGGGGTTGTTAAAGGGCCGGGGCTTGAAATGTTAGGATTCTACTGTGTATATTGAAACCCCGGCTGTTCACACTGACTGCAATATGATTTATGTTAAATAAAATATGAACTTGAATGATTACAGCTGTTGTGACGTCCGTTCAACAGAACTCAGCCGACCGTCACCGTGGTAACACTCGGATTACATCATCGGATAATGAAGTTGGTGAGTTTAATACATTTTAATGTGAAGAAAGAAACTAAAAACAGCCGTTTGGTGTTTCCGCACATTTTGTTACCTGCTGAAGCAGAAAGGTGGATAAAAATTACTCCAATAACAAAACGACCTCGCCATCCGGCAGCCGCCCAGATGAATTGTGGGGAATGTAGTAAGTCATGAACTTGAGTCCGGACTTCCTTCAGCACGTGTTTCACCAGCTGGGGGCGCCACAGCACAACCAGCTGATCCCAAACCTGCACTCACCTCTAATTGGGTTTTATATTACCGTCAGTGTAAAACTGGTTTGAGCTGAAACCTGCCTGATCTCAGGTCAGACTGCAGCCAATCAGCTGACAGCAGGTGTGAAAGATATTACATATAGAACTACTGGTTTTCTCCCACTGAGTTATCACGCAGCCTTTCATCATACAAACCTCAACATATGATGCTGTGAATAAAGAAGTGAGAAGAAATAAATCTTTTTCTGAAAGGGGCTGAATGTAGTTTCTCAATGAAATAACTTATTAAATCAGCTTATTCAGGAAGTCAGTGTCCGAGGCAGCGGCCGTAAACACACCATGGCAACAGAAAACACTTCTGTTCAAACACAACGGCCTCAAGAAAAACAACCACACGCCTCCTTCACCACGTTCTTTATGACGCTCTCATACATGGTGTTAACATTATTGCACGCTCAGGCTGCAGAGCAGGGAAATGCAGTTTTCCTCCCATCTGTCAAAAAGCAAACACTGGGAGGAGCTGAACGGCAGAATGAAGACGGTATGTTGGGCTGTTCATTTTGTACCTGCACACAGCAGGTATCCTACTGCTGTGTTTATTTAAATTAATAAATAATTTAAAAAGTCAGCCAGGCTGCGCGCGCAGTTACAGAAGAGCGCCAGGTGTCCTCTGAGGGACAGAGACGGAGATCACAGCGATGTGTGACGGTGAGTCTGCAAACAGAAGGTCTTACTGATCTGAGCTTCACTCAGCAGCTACCAGCTGTTCTGTTTTACATGACGCACAGCTTCCTGTCTGCAGGTTTACCTGCTTCAACAACGAGCTGCTCCGAGTTTCTGCCACAACGATTATCTGCGTTGTGAAGATTATTTAGATGCTTCAGGAATAATCAGATTGTTTTGGCGGTTTGGTTAATTGGCGACATGTCTGATACTTTAAAGTAATCTTATCAAAACATTCATGGAGATTTAAAAAGGAAAATAATTAAACAGAAATACCTAAAGATAATAAAAGCAAATCAAAGTATTCCCTACAAATAACCATGTTGCAGCTGTTTCTAACCTGACGAGCAGCAGATAAAATATATTATTAAACTTTTACATGAGTAAGTTTGTCATTTTTTTCTTTTACCTTTAACGGGTGTAATTGTACTTTGTACTCTCAGGTCAGAGGAGCAGAACAAACTGAGGAGGACGAGCTTGTAGACGCAGTAAAACGCTTTGTTAGACAAACGTCATGTATCGTTTAACTGCTTCAAAACTTCACGGCCTGATTCACAGATTCACACTTTGACTCCAGGAACGTGTCAGTCACGTATTCGTACTTTTCCTGCAGCAAAATGCTCCACAGTCGTTAACACGAGTCAGGTCTTTGTGAAATTTGTCTTTATTTAACAGCTTTGATCAAACGTTGCTCATGTACATTAAAACAGGTCAGACAGCCTCACGATTGGCTGAAAGGTGAGGGGGCGGGGACAACGCCACGGTCACTGAAGATGACATCATTAAATAAAAAACAGACATTTTAAGATACAAGTTTTTAGTCAATATGAACATGTGAGCGATACAATAACATTTCATCAGAAGGTTTCATTTATTCATTAGCTCATAATTTATGTTCAGAAATGTCTATTTATTCCACACGGAACAGTTCTCAGATCACAGAACTCGCTTTGTTCCCTCTAGAAAATGTTAATAGAAGTTCTGCTGCCAGAATGTGAGTTTCCTGCCGTCATTACCCAGAAAACCAAACTGCAAACTGCAGGCTTTAGAACATTATCTTCATCAGAACATCACGTCATCGGAACCACGATGTGATGTTCTGCTGTTCTGCATCACGGTTTTACTGCCGGGTTCCAAAAAGACATGTTTCTCATTAGGATTACAACACGGTGCTGGAACATAGAAAGGATCTTGTAGAACACAAAAAAGATCTTGTTATAAAATGAAAAATATCTTGTTAGAACGTGAGAAGCAGGGTCTTGTTAGAACGTGAGAAGCAGGGTCTTGTTAGAACGTGAGAAGCAGGGTCTTGTTAGAACGTGAGAAGCAGGATCTTGTTAGAACGTGAGAAGCAGGATCTTGTTAGAACGTGAGAAGCAGGGTCTTGTTAGAACGTGAGAAGCAGGGTATTGTTAGAACGTGAGAAGCAGGATCTTGTTAGAACGTGAAAGTCATTCTGTAGATCATAAAAACATCTTAGAATATGAAAAGTATCTTGTTATAAAATGAAAAATCTCGGTAGAACGAGGAACTCAGGAGATGTTGTTGTCACTGCAGCAGCTGTATGTTCCCACTTCTGATCGGTTCTGCCTGCGGTGAGTTCGAGTTTCTGAGCTTGCTGTCTCCAACACGGCCACCAACAGCCCCGGCCCCCCCATTAGTCCCTGCTCGGTTCCGTCTTTGCGCCTCCGTCCGGTCCCTGGTCCCTCAGTCCAGGTGGTTCTGTGTGGTCATGAGGACCAGGGGGACCTCTTTGTCTCCGGTGCCCAGCAGAGGGAACATCCTCTCGGTGAACTCGGAGGACCCGGTGAAGCTGTAGATCTCTGAGCCCGACTTGGCGTTATAGAAGGACACATGACCGTCGTCCATGTCCAGGAACACGCCCACCTGACGCAGCTTCGGCTGATGCTTCACCTGCAGGTCGACACAAACAAATTCGTCCTCTTAGTTCTTCCAGTCATAAAGAACCAACCACAGCGTTTTAAACAAGCTTAATGCATCAGTGAGCTACGGAAGCCCGTTAACGTCTTTCTTAACGTATTAAATGTTTCTTTTTTGTGTTTTTTTCCTGGCACTGCTGGGCTTCCATACCGCTTCTACAGTTTACTGCCATTCAGGAGGCTTAGCTTGGCTGGCTGATGAGACATGTGACCTCTATGAACTGTGCGTCAGTACCTTGGTAAGAGGCGGCGCCGTGAGCTCTCTAAGGTGGCTGCCGCTCCACCAGATGGCGTAGTATCCAACAGAAGGACTCATGTCGAACAGACCTTTCCTCTGAGCCGACTCGCTGACCACGCCCAGCTTCCAGTCCTTGTTCTCCCCAACAAACACCTGCCAAAGGTGCACAAACAAACAGTTTGATTTCCCACTGGGTCCTGGGTCAGAATCATCAGAGTGTCCTGGATCAGTGTTATCTGCGAGTCTTGGTCTGACCTCCCAGTAGTGGCGTCCGGTACTGAACCCCTCTTTGGCGATGACGCAGGACCAGACGTCGAAGCGATGCTGACTGTTCCGGTAGAACTGCAGCTTCTCTCCTCTCTTCACCTGCTTCCTGTCCTCAGACAGGATCAGGAAGGGGTACGCCGTCACCGGGTTCAGGGTCACGTCCTCTGGAAACAACAAGGACGCCACGAAGGGAACGAAGAATGCTAACGTTAGCATGCTCAACACAAACAACATCATTTTAATGTAGTGTTTAGCATGTTAACGTGCTAACGTTTTGTTTGTGACGTTTGTTTGTTAGCAAGGTAGCATGTTAGCTAGTAATAAACCAGGATAATAACAACTGTTTTAAAAAACAGAAACTTTCTCAGCTCACATCATCTCGCTGTGTTTGCTCGTTGACTTGCAAAGTTAGCATTTTAGCATTCTATGGAACGAAGGTTGGACTGTCAGATGCTAACATTTGAGTACTAGCATAGCACGCTAACATAACAAAAAGTAGGGTGTGCACAGCCCTTAAAACAGCTCGGTGAAAACCAAACTGGGAAAAGTTTAAAGAGAGTAATCTGTAATAACAGAAAAATAAAAAGTTTAAACTCACCCATGTAGACTCGGACCTTTTTGTGTCCTGAAACAAAACAGAGCTGATTTACTGCTGCTGCAGAAAAACATCATGAAGACACTGATTCATTAGCATTGAGACAGATTATCCTTATTTAACAAACACCCACCTGAGACTGATTTGTTTTTCTTTGGATCTAAAGGGAGACAGGAAACCACAGTCAGCCTTTCACAATAAAAGCCCCCACTGTCTCGTCTCCCGGAGGAAACAGCTGATGTTGGATCAGTCACTTACTCTTCTTCAAACTGACGTTGCTTCCTCTGAAATTGCCGTTGCTTCTGCTCAAGTTGGCGCTGCTTCCTCTCAGACTGAGCATGCTCTCTGCGAACATCAGCTCGGAGACTGAAACACAGGAACCAGCCGAGGTCAGTACAGTCAGGGAAGAAGCTCACTGATCACTGTGCAAAGGGGTCATTTTAAATAGAGGCAGCTCTCCATCAGCCGTCTGGACCGTTTAACTATTTGTCTAACTGAAGTTTGTGTATCTAAACCATGACGTCAAGGATCAGGACAGAACTGACTCAGTAAAAGCACGATAAACATGAAAGTATGACAGAGTATGTAAACATGAACGGCCGCCCGAGTGGAGCGAATCAGCAGGTTTATACACGCAGGTAACGCTTCCCGGGTCAGCTCGCTCTGATTGGCTGCTGAAGGGTTCTGATCCTGCTGCGACTCACCAGAGCCTCTGGACCTTGCGTTGCGTTGCGGAGTGGCGTTGACCTCCCCCATCCGGATGTCGTCCATCTTGTCCTTCACCTCAGACAGAGAGCTCTTCACCTCCCCGAGCTGGAAGTGCAGGGAGAAGTCCTCCTCCTCCTCGTCCTCCTGCTGATCCTCAGCTAGAGGAGCTGTGGCCTCGTCGTAACTCTGTGGAGGAGAGGAGGCTCCAGGTCGTGATGTTGTTAGCTAAAGCTAACAGCTAACACTGCTACTAACAGACTGAGGCTACAGCTAACAGCTAACACTGCCGTGCTAACAGACTGAAGCTAAAGCTAACAGCTAACACTGCCATACTAACAGACTGAGGCTAAAGCTAACAGCTAACACTGCCATACTAACAGACTGAGGCTACAGCTAACAGCTAACACTGCCGCGCTAACAGACTGAGGCTAAAGCTAACAGCTAACTCTGCCATACTAACAGACTGAGGCTAAAGCTAACAGCTAACACTGCCATGCTAACAGACTGAGGCTACAGCTAACAGCTAACACTGCCGTGCTAACAGACTGAGGCTACAGCTAACAGGTCGTGATGCCATGCTATAAGACTGAGGCTAAAGCTAACAGCTAACACTGCCACGCTAACAGACTGAGGCTAAAGCTAACAGGTTACAGACTGAGGCTACAGCTAACAGCTAACACTGCCGCGCTAACAGACTGAGGCTAAAGCTAACAGCTAACACTGCCGTGCTAACAGAGGTTGTGATGTCATGTTACAGGGGTTAAAGCATACAGGTTGTGATGTCATGCTAAAGAGGCTAAAGCTAACAGGCTGTGATGTCATGCTAACATGACGCTAAAGCTAACAGGTTGTGATGCAGCGCTAACAGAGGCTAAAGCTAACAGGTCGTGATGTCATGCTAACAGAGGCTAAAGCTAACAAATGTCCAGCTCTCACCTGCAGGAAGCTGATGTGGTCCTGACTGGTGGCCTGGACCTCCAGCGTGGCCCTCCTGTCCATCAGCTGGCTAAGCTCCGCCTCCAGACGGTTCACCAGCCCCTCCCCCTTTGACATCACAGCCTCCAGCTGGTTCTCGATCCCGCCCACCACCTGGGTCCGGATCCTGTCCAACGCGCCGGCCACCTCGTCCAGGAGGCGCTCCATGTCGCCTCGCTCTCGGTCTGCGTAGTTCTGAAAACAGAAATGACGCCGTATCAGCTGTTTGATTAGGAAGGAGCCCGCGAGCAAGGCCGCCGCCGGACGAACAGACACTGCAGTTAAAGTGATGTCTGACCTTGACTCCGTCCAGTTTCCTCTTCAGCTGAGTCGCATGGATCTCCTTCTCTTTGATCCGGTTCAGGATCTCCTGCTCCGTCCTCGCTACCAGTTTCTGAACACACGGCGAGCACAGGACTCACTGTCATTGGCTGACCATCTTACACGGGGGAAGAAACAGTAACAACGGTAAACCCGCCCTCCTCTCTACCTGTTTGAAGAGCCTCTCGGTCTGGACGGAGACGGTCTTGTGTGTCCGATGTTCCTGCATGACGCAGATGGCGCAGATGCAGCGCTGACAATCCCGACAGTACACCTGGACAGTGAACACATCAGCACGGTGAGGACAGAAACACGTGGTCGTAACCTGACCTCAAGGATCGCGATCGAACGTCAGCGTTCATCTCCCCTCACCTCCAGCAGGCGGTGGTGCGCCGCGCAGGTGCGGCCCCTGAGGGCCTCCTGGGGGTCCAGCAGTGGGTGTTTGGCGTAGAAGGGCGTGGTCTGGTGCGGCTTGACGTGCTCAGGGCAGTACGAGGCGGTGCAGGTGACACAGGAGCTGACGGCAGGCCGTTTGACTCCTGTGCAGACGTCACACCACACCACCTCCTCGGCCGGGGCCGTCAGGAACGGGTTGGTGTTCGTCATCGAGGTCACGGCGCCCGCCGGCGTCCTGTTCTTGACCGGCATCGGTAAGCCCGCGGCGCCATAGCGAGCCTCTTTGTATTTATCTGCGATGAGAGCGAAGACTTTGTTGACGCTGAGCTGAGGACGCTCGTCAAACGGGTGTTTGCAGAGGGGACAGGTGCAGACCGGACTGGACGCCCAGTAACCTCCGATGCACCCCTGCAAACAAAACAGGAGAAGAAGAAGAAGGTTAACGATGAGACAAACACAGAAGGTTTCAGTGTCTCGTCTGAAGGGCAAAGATCTGATCCGGTTCAACAGGTGTGACCTCGCAGCAGGAAGTGCTCGATCACACCTTCTGATGTCAGCTGACACGTCTGCGGTCAGACCTCTGCACTGAGTGTGACCTCGCAGCAGGTCAACGCTTCTCATCCCGACTCGCCTCATGTGGTCGCTTGGTCAAGACCCCTTGGTGTGTTTTTTAAACGCCATGACGCCCTGTAGAGTCGAACACGCAGAGCTCCGCGGGCGAGTTAGCTGTGACAGACGGGCGACCTCTGCTGAGATTTTCAAAATAAAAGTACTTAAAGTTTAAAATAACGTTACTTGCCCAACTTACGTAATTTTTTAAAACAAACAAATATTCAGTGTTGACTTTTTGTTTCACGGGGAAACGAACACCGGCCCCAGACTGAAGACCAGTTTCTGGCCCTAAATATCGTGCACACATACATAAAGCGTTCAAAAGTGGCGCTCCAGTGTGCTTCAAACGGACACCAACGGGTCTTGCGTCCATATGCGGCGAGGTGGGAGGGAGACGGCGCTGGCTGAAGTGAACAGGTGGATCAGCAGGTTTCCTTCCTCTTCACACACATTTTTGCTGAATCTCAAAGATTTTACTAAAAACCCCTCATCAGACCCCGACGCGGTCTGGAGGTGCATTCAGTTCTGGGCCGCGGGACTCGGCGTGGCACCGGGTCTCAGGTGAGTTTGAATGTTACCTGGCAGAAGTTGTGCCCACAGGGGGTGGAGACGGGTTCGTCGAACAGGTCCAGGCAGATGGAGCAGGTGAGCTCCTGCTCCGAGAACAGATCTTGGGCCGCCGCCTCCGCCATGATCATACTGCTGCTGGAGGAGGGAGGGAGGGAGGGGGGTGTTAGCGCTGCTCTGCTAACTGTTAGCTCGCTGCTTTAAGGTGAGTGTTTTTACTGAAGAACCGTACAGATTTGTGACTTTATCCTTCATCACAGCTCAGAGCGAAATATTTAAACATTACTGCTTCAGTTTCTCTGCACATTCTGAATGTTAACACAAATTTAATCAATAAAGAAAATCTTAATTAGAGACGAGCAGAACTCAAAGTGATTAAAATGAGCTCCAGCAGCAGGACAGAGACGAACACATGAATCAGTGTGAAACAGACTCACAGGTTTGTCTTCAGGCTAAACTTTGTATTTTTACTTCAGGAAAGTTTTCAATGCAAATCAAGAAGAAGGAGAAACGTTAACAAACCAAACTGTGACAGGAAGTTAAACTGGACTCTTGGATCCTCCTGAAGAAACCCGACCAGGATCGCAGAGGTTACAGTGCCCAGACAGTCCCCCCCCCCCCTCAGAAAGTCTCATCTACAGTTTCTCCTGATTTATCTGTCAGCTACAATTTAAAACCTAAAAACAGCATTCAGCCGGAGAACACAAGGCTTCATGGTTTCACAGCGATCACCACAGACTAAGACCAAGACCAGAGTTTATCCAGACCGAGACCAGACCAAGACCAGTTCCCCACATTACATGACACAGAATGAAATGTGGAACGAGATCAGAGGTTTTTCTCAAACTGATCTGAAAGATCCACATTCCCATTAAAACAGCCACATCCAAACACTGAGAGCTGAAATCAACGTCAAGCATCTTTAGCACTCCTTCTCCACGCTGACCATCGTTACGGTAACAACATATTTAATCAGGGTTATTTGTTGCATTTGAAGTGTTAAGTTTTACATCCAATCAAAGTTTGAATGTTTACAAATCAGACAAAAGCAGTTTATGTTCCCAAAGTTATGGTTTTGTAATAAAATCCTGAGTCCTCAGTGTCTGAGTCAAGACCCTCAAACAGGGGTCTTAAGACCGGTCTCGAGTGCTCCAAGACTAGCACAGACCTTAAAGCCTCCTAAAAAGACAACCTTAACGTCTCAGAGCCGCTTGTGGCTTTTTTTAGTGAACGAGCTGCGTCCACACAGAGCTTTGTTTCTATGTTTGTAAAAGTTCTTTGAGGCAACAGGAACAAAAAACTTTAAATATCCACCGACAGAAAAGATTCTACAAAGAAGTCACAGAGGTTTTGAAAGTCTGAGGGGTTCATCAGCCGTACAGAACGCGCTCAGTGGACCCCCGCGGTCCTGAAGGAAACTGAAAACCTGCAGCGTCTCTCTGGACGGACAAACTGCAGGTGTTTCCTGTCTGAGTTCAGGTCTGACCGAGCAGCTCCTGTGAGTCACCTTCATCTCTTTGTGCTCTGTTTGACTAAACGCAGGTTTTTACCTCAAACAGGATCAAAGTTTCATTTCACAAAGTTTCAGCAGATAATTTTTCACTGCAGAGACAAAAGAAGGCTGTTGTGAAGCCAGAAAGGAAAATCAGTCTCAGTGACATGTTTTCATTATTTCACATGTCAGAAGCAGGTCAAACCACATTCCTGCTGACAGGTGAACTCTGACACGCAGCTCAGGCAGACGTGAAAGGACGGAGACGGACGGAAAGTGTTTCTCTACCTGTGTGCAGGTCCCGCTCTGCGTTTCTGCCCCTGATCGGGCTGATAAGCACCTGAACAGGTGTGAACGGGAGTAGGAGGGGGCGGGGCCTCCTCACCTGCCTGTGAGGTGCGTTCAGGGCAGCAGTGTTCAGAGAGTGGACTTTAAATAAAAACACCATGTGAGGAAACAGCTCACTGGATATTTATGTGAGTAATAATATGTTTTATCTCCAGGTGACCTCGGCTCACCCGGACTCCAGGTGACCTCGGCTCACCCGGACTCCAGGATCTCAGCATTTACTGAAGTTTAGAATGAAAACAAACAGCGTTTAGTCTGTAAAATGTAAAGAAACTGCGAGAAATGATCATCACAATGTTCCAAAGTCACGTCTTCAAATCGCTCCTTTTGTCCAACCAGCAGCCCAAAACCCAAAGACCTGAAAACCTGAAGACCCAAAGACCGGCAGCAGCAGCTCCTCATGTTAACAAGATGAAACCAGCAAACTTTTCACATTTTTGCTTAAAAAATTGACTGAACCGATTTATTTTAAACGATTTGAATCTATTAACCGACTGATCGTCGCAGTTCTCTTTAGAATAAATGATTTATAAAACAGAAACCTGACCTGAGCTGAACTCTGATCAGCTGGTTTCCTGAACCTTCAGTGTCTGTTTCTGCTGCTCAATGTGAACTTTCACACCACGTTCCACTTTTTTAAGATGCATCAGTTTGTGTGAATATTTGTGTAATGAGGTCATCGGAGTTTCAGATAAATAAGGATTTATTATGATGGAAATATGAATAATCAGCATTTAAGACGTCAGTTAATAAACTGTTTATTTTATTTTACCAGTAATCAAATAAAATAGTGATGAGACAGAGAATAAGAAGCTCACCTGAGCAGCCAGGTGCTCTCTCACCATCACAGGGCGACCAGTGTTAATCAGTGCTGCCAAAATGCTAACATTAGCATTAGCATGCCAAACACCGGCCGTCTGTTCATGCATAGCTGCGTTACAGGAAGTGACAGAGTGATAAACATGGCACCAAATTTCTGTGGACGCCGACTCGACCGGTGATACAAGAAGTTGAAGTGACATTCCTGCGGTGCAGGAAAGTGCAAAATATAAAGGATCATAAATATTAATATTCAGCATTTTACTGGTGAAGCTGCTGAAGGTGGAGCCACTTTAATCCCTTCACATGCTGCAGGCTTCCCTCTGCGATCAATAATGGTTTTATATTAACGTCAACGTAATCAGAATTTATTTGTTTATTACATTTTGGATCATCAGTCTGCAAACATTTGCCTCAGAACTGTCCTCCAATCAGATTAATGGATGAAATATTCAGCCGATTGATTCATGATGAAAATGATTATTGGCTGCAGTTTGACACAAAATCAGATGATTTAATCCTGTGAATGTAAACAAGACTGTGTCCATATAAACACAGATGTGATCAGCTGATAAAAGCTACGTGCTAACAGATGCTAAGTCACGGTGACAGCAGATGTTCAGGTGTGAGGCCCCGCCCAGCTGGTAAGGCAGAGTTCAGACCGAGCCTTGTTCCACGGCTCGACCCTGCAACATCCTGTTCACAGGGGCCGATCACAGGGGCCCATCCCAGGGGCCCATCACAGGAGCCCATCACAGGGGCCCATCACAGGAGCCCATCACAGGGGCCGATCACAGGAGCCCATCACAGGGGCCGATCACAGGGGCCCATCCCAGGGGCCCATCACAGGGGCCGATCACAGGGGCCGATCACAGGAGCCGATCACAGGGGCCGATGTGACGCCTCCCTGTGCTTTTTAGGTCAGCTTGTCTCTGGTTTCACCTGCAGCTTCAGTAACACTGAAACAGCAGTGCTGGATATTCAGCGCTTCATTAGAACTTCATAAACTCTGTTTCTAACGTTTACCAAACCTGCGTGAGGACGATGGTCCGTTTCGCTCTGAGCTGCCCCCCCCCCCGTGTGACACCTGGAAGTCAATTGGATGAACATTTCTGTACATAAAGGAAACACAAACAGACCGACAGAGAGAGAAGAAACTCTCAGGAAATCTAAAAAACATGTTTGGCAGGTGAGTCTGTAGGTGGGCTGATTAAACAGAGTCAGAGACTTCCTGTTCAGTGCAGGATGTTGCAGGATGTTGCAGGATGGTGCGGGACGGTGCAGGACGTTGCAGGACGTTGCAGGATGGTGCGGGACGGTGCAGGATGTTGCAGGACGTTGCAGGATGGTGCGGGACGGTGCAGGATGGTGCGGGACGGTGCAGGATGTTGCAGGATGTTGCAGGACGGTGCAGGATGTTTCAGGATGATGAAGCACGGGGCTGGACGGTGCAGGACGTTGCAGGACGGTGCAGGATGTTGCAGGATGTTGCAGGATGGTGCGGGACGGTGCAGGACGTTGCAGGACGTTGCAGGATGGTGCGGGACGGTGCAGGATGTTGCAGGGCGTTGCAGGATGGTGCGGAGGCGGTGCAGGATGGTGCGGGACGGTGCAGGATGTTGCAGGATGTTGCAGGACGGTGCAGGATGTTTCAGGATGATGAAGCACGGGGCTGGACGGTGCAGGACGTTGCAGGACGGTGCAGGATGTTGCAGGACAGTGCAGGATGTTGCGGGACGGTGCAGGACGTTGCAGGACGTTGCAGGATGGTGCGGGACGGTGCAGGATGTTGCAGGACGTTGCAGGATGGTGCGGGACGGTGCAGGATGGTGCGGGACGTTGCAGGATGGTGCGGGACGGTGCAGGATGGTGCGGGACAGTGCAGGATGGTGCGGGACGGTGCAGGATGTTGCAGGATGTTGCAGGACGGTGCAGGATGTTGCAGGACGGTGCAGGATGTTGCAGGATGATGAAGCACGGGGCTGGACGGTGCAGGACGTTGCAGCACGGTGCAGGATGTTGCAGGACGGTGCTGGACGGTGCAGGACGTTACAGGATGTTACAGGACGTTGCAGGACGGTGCAGGATGTTGCAGACATGCAGCTACCAGAGTTACAGTGTTTCTGCCCTTTGTCATTAAACTTGGTCTTTTGCTTGTCGTCCACTCAAACCCAGCGAGCGGCTTCGTCCAGTCTCTCTGTTGTCTGTGCGCTGAGCTCACAGGAAGTCAGCAGGGCGGGGCCTCAGATCTCTGCTGACACACCTGAATATCTGCTGTCACCATGACTTTGCTTTGATTATCACACAGCTTTTATCAGCCGATCTCTCCTGTGTTGATCTGGATGAAGTCGTTCTGCCAGTTTAAACCTCTGAATCGTCCTGATGATTCTTTTCATTCTGGATCAGTCTGCTGTTCATTTTCTCTGTGAATCGACTGATCGTTCGGCTTGTAAAGATTCACAGTTACCCACAGAGCCCAAAGTGACAGTTTAAAACACAACGTTCCTAACAAACATCACAGTTATTGGATTCACATCTTTATGAAAGAAGATAAAACATGATCAACAGATCAGTGGAGAGTTTACACAGAGCAGCTCAGAGAAGCTTTGTCTGCTGAATGTGTGTGATGCAGTCTGAACTCTCTCAGTTCTTAAACGGGTTCATATTTCAGCCTGTTTACTTTAAATTCTGTATATTTGTGAAAAGATTATAACAGTTATGATCAAACTTTAACGACATTTTAGGTCAGGAAGATAAAGATGTTGGAGCTTTAAAAACACAAACAATAAATCAGAAGTGAGCTGTAAACTAAATAAACTAAAACTGGTGTTAAACATAAAGGTTGGACGTAAAAAGAGAAACGTTGTCATCATGAAAACCTCACTTGGTTCTTAACTTTAAATTGGTACAAAACAAAGTACATGTACTCAAGTGCTGTGTTTAATACTTCTGCTCCCCCACAGGTTGTAGATACTGGTGACTTTCAGATAAAGACTTTTTAAGAAGCATTGTTAAATATTTAACAAGTTGATTAATACCAACAGTTTGATCTTGTTTGTATAAATCAAAGGTCTAAAGGAATAAAAAGTAAACAAGTACAAATATTCAGTATTATAGAAAAATAAGTCCAAAAACTCTACTTTCAGTTTAAAAACGAATCCGATCTCCGTCCACAGCAGCGTTTTAGCTGCGTATCAGAGTTGATCTCCGTTTATATTAAAACGACTGAAAACACACAGCTAGCGGTCGTTTGCGTGCACTGGGCGTGTGCGTGCCAGTGTAAACAGGAAGCAGATGGTCTGTTCTGTAGTTACAGAAGATTTGAAGAAAGAATAAAGTAATGCAGACGAAGATTTATTTTGCACGGACGCGTAACGAGCTGGGACTGTGACTGAGGGTAACACCAGTAACTGTAGGCTGGAAAACTCTGTCAGCTGCATCGTGTTTCTGCTTTGCACTAAAAACGCTCTCCGTAGTTTTAAAACAAAAACCAGGGTCGGCGGCGTTTCCAAACTTCACTTTTAGGTCCCTGTTTTAAAACCAAGCGTGTGGGCAGGGCCTCAGAACAGATTCCTCATCCAGAACTTTCTTCTTCTCTCCTCTCACCCTTCAGAGGGTCGAAACTCTAAAATAGTCCATGAAAGGGAGGCGGGTCTCACACCTGACGCCCCCCTGTGGGGACGCACACCTAGTCATCTTTATGGATTATTAAGTTTTAGACTTTAAGTGTTTTGGATAAAACTTCTCTTACTTTGTAAAAGCTATAAATCTGCAGGTAAAGATGGTGTTTATTATTATAAAATCTGTTTTTACAATAAATCAACTCGGTTTAGTTTATAATTAATAACAGTGACAATTAGTAAAATAGTGAAAACACTATTAGGTTCATAGAGAGACCAAGATCACATGGTCAGATTAACATCGTGAGGACCTGAAAAACAGGGTCCCACAACTTCACGGGTAAAGTTTTTAGGTTTAATTAGTTTAGATTTAAGAGTTAAACTAAGAATATATTTAGATTTAGGTTGGAATGAGCTGCTAGGAAATATTTTAGGGTTGAGAGGTTCAACTTTAAACTCTGTGAGGACGCTGTAACAAATCATCAGCTTTATGAGTTTATTGTGATTAAAATGTAAAATCTGAATCTCTGAGCTAACCTGAAACCTGATAAAGTTTACTGAGTATAAATTTAATGTCTGCATGTTCAACTTGAAGCTGAAGTCAGGGCATGCTAAGGTTAGCCATGCTAAGGTTAGCCATGCTAAGGTTAGCCATGTGTAACCGGTTTCACCCCTGAGTACATACTGCGCGGTCCTTACTCGAACCAGCGACCTCGGGGTCGGGAGGCGGACACGCTGACGAGGACGCTAAAACCCATGGGCCCTAGCGTCGTCGCCAGTGCTTCTCTTAAGGTGTCGGGGAGTGAGGTTTACTCACTGCACAGCCTCGCAGGCTTCCGTTACACATGCTAAGGTTAGCCATGCTAAGGTTAGCCTAGCTCCAAAGTTCAAAATCCACCAACAACTTCTTCTAAAGTTCACTGACTAACGTGTTTTATCTTATTTCATTTCAACACAGACAGAAATGTAAAAATTAATGTTTGTGGTTTTAAAGAAAGATTTGGAACTATTTGTTTACAGTATCCAGGTCTGAACTCTTGGTTTCATGGTCTCAAGTCATGGTTTCGCGTGGCCTCGAGGGTCCAGCTGAAGGTCTGAGCGGGCGACACACGGGCCGACGGAGAGCTCGAAAAGCAAACTGGACTTCTGTTTCCTGCTCTCAAACGTGTGAACTGTTTCTTCGGCATCCTTCAGCGCCGCTCACACCCTGTTCTTCTTCTGACATTATTTTGCTATTCAGCCTAAAACAACAAACCTGGTCCTGCTGAACCAGACAGGCGTGGAGGCGCCAACAATCACTGCAGCAACTGCAGAAGCTAAAACTCAGTTTCAACATTTTCCTCAAATCAAAAAGAGGAATTCTGCTAAATTAATAATCCCGCCGGTTTGTTTCTGTTGGGATGTTGAGATGTGAGGTTTTAGTTTGTTGGAAAAAGACAGAATGAAACAGATCGCTGAACTAAAATCAAAGACACACAACCTGATCTGCGATGGAGACAGACAGAGATTTTGATTCAATTTTAAAATCTCCACAAATATTTTGCAGAATTAAAAATAATCTCCAGTTTAAAGATCTGAGCAGATGTTTGAGGATTAAAGTATTTCAGATTCACAGCAGCAGGTTCTTACCTCTCTCCGAGGGAGTCGACGTGTTTCTGTCACAGATCTTGAAACTCAGGTTGTTTTTCTGATGTCATCAGTGGGCGGAGACTCAGGTGCAGAAAGTGGTCAGGTGAGTTTAAAAACAGTTTGTTTATGCTGGTTTACACTTTTACAAAGTGTTTTTCTTTAAATTATTACCTTTGTTTTATTATGTTAAGTATTAGACATGTACATGTTTATATTTTATTATTTAACTGAAAGGAAAGGAATAAAAAAACAATGTTGACTTTGTTTTGCATTTAATTTTTCAATCCAATTTTATTTTGTAAATTTGATATCACTTTGCCTGCGATATATTAACTGTGGTGCAGAAACATTTCAAATTAAAAAACAGATCTGAATTTTATTATTATGTTTTAGGTCAATTCATAATTTATTTAAATTTAATCTTTTAAGTTCTTCCTTAAAATCAATTTCAAATAAAGAGTCTAAGACACAATCAGCTGTGAAACCATGGTAAATACTCTATACAAGTAATTGTACACTGTCCACCCTTAATTTCAGTTTTCAACTTCTTTTTTTACTATTTTAAGATCAAGATATTTGTTAATTCTATTTTAAGGTGTCCTCTGAGGCGAGGCGTGACCGTGACAAAGGGTTTGGTAACCACCACCTGACATGATCCCAGCAATTTGGTAATTGATGCCTTGCTCAATCACAGGATGCAGAGGGAACAACATGTTTTTCATGCTTAGACCTGAAGACAGACTGGACCGTGGACATTCCTGCAGGTGCGTGCGGTCAGGTAAAGGCGTGTGCGTGTGGTATCAGGTGTGAGGTGGTGAATCCTGTTTGGCCATTGGTCCTCATGACAGGTTGCGTAACAGTAAAATTATGAAATAAGGATAAAAAGTCACTGGCTGTTGTTACAAAACACAAAACCCCTCCTTCACTGTACGGAAGCTCATTTCAGCCAGGACGAGAAAAAAATTGATGGAATGATATGATGACTTTAATAACTGAGGTTATTAATTATTCAATTATTAATTCCATATTTATATATTTCTACATTTATTTATGTTGACTGTATGTTTGTCTACGTGTAGACCCTCATCACCAGAGCAAATTCCTCGGATGTGTAAAACACAACTTGGCAATAATGTTATCTGACAAACGGTCGAAATTAGTAGTAGCTGGCAGCTAACAAAGCTCACATCAACTGTTAAAACTAAATCCAGCTTCTAACAGCTACAAAGTCTTTATTAGCATTTAACAGTAACAACCAGCAGCGGTGTGACGTTAGCTCAGGCTTATATGAACTTTTCATGCTGTCAGTCTACAGATTAAGTTCAGATGCAGTTAGCTCTTCAGCTACATTAACCGACTAAAGATTAGAGTTGTAACATGTTAGCTTGAAGCACAACCTGCCTTCTTCCCATCAAAGCTTAACAGATATCAGCTAGCTAGCTAGCTAAACTGGCCGCTGACTCAGCAGTGTTAGCTTGTGTGGCAGGTACATGGCTGTTGTTTCATTAGCATTATCAAGTATTAGCCTTTAAAAAGTACATTGTCCAAAAACTCAAAGTCTGTCTGATTGTTTTATCTTGTTTATTGAACAGGTGTAAAAAAGTTCATGTAGAAGGTTACTGTAGTTGCAGCGGTTAGCATTGGAGCTAACCATACTGTCAAATAACTCACTTCCATGGTTCAGTTAGCGTCTAGGTCCTGCTAGCTTATCGTTAGCTTCTCTTAGCTAAACGCATGATTACAGTTTCCTTCTTGGTTCTCTGTATTTTTGGTTCTGGATTAAAAAGAAGAAACATAACACAGTTTGAGCAGTTTGTTCTTTTATAAAATCGCTTCGTACAAATAATAAACAAACGTGGGCAGGTACAGGTGGTTAAATCTGGTTCTACAGAACAAGTCTCCGTCCCCTCAGTGATCCACGTTCAGTCCGTTGGTCGCGGTCTGTGCCGGACTCCACAGGGACCTGTTCATGTTTCAGCCCCAAGAACTACAAATCCTGTCGGCCTCCATCTCCTGCAGATCAGTTTGCTTTAAAGGGAAGAGGCAGCTACAACATGAACAAACCACCAGAGGACTGGTCCTTTAAAACGGGCCGGACAGACGTTCTGCTCCCGACGCTTCAGCCTCCAGACTTCCTCTTCAGAAGTCTTTGTAATGAAGCAACCTGAACACAGACAGACAGCCAACACGGTGAGACACCAAACCTACCAGTTACCTTTATCTACTGCAGGGCTGAGCATCTTTCAGTTCTATCGAGTCTGACTCTACTTATTGAGTCTCGGTTCTGGTGTTCTGGTTCCTTCACCACAGGTCTTCTTCATCCTCTTCCTCCTCGCTCGCACCGTGTTCAACGTGTCGCGCTCAGATCCAGCTAACGCTAACAGCACCAACGTCTCAGGTACCAAACACAGGTGAGCTGACGTTCAACTGTATACTGAAGGGAAACCGATGATGGCAGCAGACGAGACGAGAGACGCCCCTCTGGGACAGAGACTCCTTTCAGGTTAGAGACATGAAGAGGAGGAAGGAGATCTGTGGTGAAGGAACCTGAACTGGGACTCACCGAGAAGAATCAGAATGGATTAATGGAAAAGATACTGATTTTATTACAACAAATAAAGAAACCTAAACATATTTAAAAACAGAGGAGCTGATTGGCTGTCTGACCTGAAGAGAGGGGCGTGTCCTTTGTTGTTGGCCAATGAGAAGAAGCCGCTGTGTGGAGAGAAGTCGAGGCAGCTGGTTCGATAAACGATCTTCTTCTTAGCGACGGGGAAGTTGGAGAAGACGGTGAAGCTGGGCAGGTGGACCTGAGGGGACACAACCAGGACAGGGACAGGGTTCAGGTTTTAGGATCAGGTCCAGTGTTCAGGATCAGGTTCAGGGTTCACAGACGCCCAGCGGTCATGTCGACTCACCAGGCGTACGGCCTCGTCCTCGGCTTGGGAGGCGATGGCCAGGATCTCAGACGAGGGGTTAAAGGCCAGAGACGTCGCTGAGGTCAGCAGGTTCATCACCGCCTTCAGAGGCTTGGGATTGGCTGAATTTAGACACGCCTCCTGGGAGTACACGTTGACCACGCCCGACTGAGAGCTGAAACACAGAGACGATCAATACTGGATCGACGCCGGGTGAGCCGTTAAAAGCAGGAGCTTTATCATGTGACTTTAAATCTCTTTCAGAGCTGTTATATGACCCGTCAATCAGAGAGCAGGATGATGTGTGGGCGTGTCTTACCCGCAGGCGAGGTACCGTCCGTTGCGTGAGGCGGCGATGGACGTTCCCTTCACGCAGCCTTCGTCTGTAAACCTGTTCAGACACCGGCTGCTGCGCATGTCCCACACGTACACCTCCCCCTCCTCTGCACACACACACACACACACACACGCGGTTTAACCACGTGACAGACAGGAAGCTCGTGTGATGTCACTCTCTGAAGGCGGTGGTCTCACCTGAGTTGGCGAAGACTTTGCTGCCGTCGTGAGAGAAGGCAACGCCGCTGACGTCACCGTTCACCTTCATGCTGCGAACCACCTCCTTCGTCTGAACACAGGAGAGAAGTTACAGAGGTACAGACAGAGGTACAGACAGAGGTACAGACAGAAGTACTGACAGAGGTACAGACAGAGGTACAGACAGAAGTACTGACAGAGGTACAGACAGAGGTACAGACAGAAGTACAGACAGAGGTACAGACAGAGGTACAGACAGAGGTACTGACAGAAGTACTGACAGAAGTACAGACAGAGGTACAGACAGAGGTACAGACAGAAGTACTGACAGAGGTACAGACAGAGGTACAGACAGAAGTACTGACAGAGGTACAGACAGAGGTACAGACAGAAGTACAGACAGAGGTACAGACAGAGGTACAGACAGAAGTACTGACAGAAGTACTGACAGAGGTACAGACAGAGGTACAGACAGAAGTACTGACAGAGGTACAGACAGAGGTACAGACAGAAGTACAGACAGAGGTACAGACAGGGGTACAGACAGAGGTACAGACAGAAGTACTGACAGAGGTACAGACAGAGGTACAGACAGAAGTACTGACAGAGGTACTGGCAGAAGTACTGGCAGAGGTACAGACAGAGGTACTGACAGAAGTACTGACAGAGGTACTGGCAGAGGTACTGACAGAAGTACTGACAGAGGTACAGACAGAGGTACTGACAGAAGTACTGGCAGAGGTACTGACAGAAGTACTGGCAGAGGTACTGACAGAAGTAATGACAGAGGTACTGGCAGAGGTACTGACAGAGGTACTGACAGAAGTACTGGCAGAGGTACTGACAGAAGTACTGACAGAGGTACTGGCAGAGGTACTGACAGAAGTACTGGCAGAAGTACTGGCAGAGGTACTGACAGAGGTACTGACAGAGGTACTGGCAGAGGTACTGACAGAAGTACTGACAGAGGTACTGACAGAAGTACTGACAGAGGTACTGGCAGAGGTACTGGCAGAGGTACTGGCAGAGGTACTGACAGAAGTACTGGCAGAGGTACTGGCAGAGGTACTGACAGAGGTACTGACAGAGGTACTGGCAGAGGTACTGACAGAGGTACTGACAGAAGTACTGGCAGAGGTACTGACAGAAGTACTGGCAGAGGTACTGACAGAGGTACTGGCAGAGGTACTGACAGAGGTACTGACAGAAGTACTGACAGAGGTACTGACAGAAGTACTGACAGAAGTACTGGCAGAAGTACACGCTGTACTTGTTTTAATGATTTTATTTATTTTCTTTATTATTTCGTTCTGTTTTCAGGAATCTCTGAAACTGACCCTCAGACACGTTCAGAGATCCTGAAGCTGGAAAACATGACAGAGAAGGAGGAACTTCCTGTTTGAGTAAACCTGTCTACAAGAAAAGACGGGGGTCACCTTGAGCGTGAGGAGGTGCAGGTATCCGTTGGTTCCGGTGAGCAGCAGAGCGCCTCCTTCAGGACACACAGAGAACTCCTTCACCCGGGCTTCATTCAGACCTGGACACAGAGAGAGCGGCGTTTAGTCTGACAGACCTGAGACCAGCGAGGACCAAATGGAACCAAATGTGGCCAAAGAGGACCCCCACCAGCCTCAGCTGCTCCCTGTGAGCACTGCAAATTAGCTAATGTTAGCATGCTGCTGATGAAACATTTAAGAAGTTAATTCAAAATGTGCCCCCCCTCACCTCTGACAGCGTGGACAGGTGTGACCCCCCCCCCTCACCTCTGACAGCGTGGACAGGTGTGACCCCCCCCCCTCACCTCTGACAGTGTGCACAGGTGTGACCCCCCCCCCCTCACCTCTGACGGTGTGCACAGGTGTGACCCGGCCCTCCATCATGTCGTACAGGTAGAACATCTTGTTCTTCAGGCTCGTGGCGATCACCGTCTCGCCGTCGCGGCTGAACTGAGCTCTGTGGACGGGGAACCGCTCCAAGTGGATGCTCTGGATCTTCGGGTTCGTCTTCCCGTCCACCTGCGGGACAGAACGCACACGTCATCGTCCCCACCTGACTCTGAGCCCCACGCCATCTGGGGTTAGAGAGAGCGCCTGATTGGCTGCGTTTACCTGGAAGAGGGAGACTGACTGGTCGAGGCCGGCCGTCATGACGACCTGAGCGGAGGGGTGGAACTGGACCGTGGTCAGCCTGTCCTCTGACGGACGGGCGCTGTTGGCGTGAAGACATTTCTTCATCTGAGACGGGAGACAAAATGAAAACGGTCCATCAACAGGAAGAGTTTAGGACGGCAGCGAGGAGCTCGCCGCCGCCGTCGCCACGGTGACTCGATTTATAACGACAGTAAAGAAGAAACAGGTCTGACCCTGAGGACGCCGCTGGGCAGACTGTCTGAAGACGCCACGAAGTTTCCTGTCCTCCTCAGCAGGTCGTCATCCTCTTCATCTTCCTCATCATCATCATCATCATCAGCTTCAGGAACACAGAGACACACGATGAGTCACGTATTCACGCACACACCTGGGCGTACGGTCATCTAAACGTTCTACCTTTCTTCTTCTTCTTCTTCTTGGCGTTGCTCTCCGCCCACGACGGAGTTCCTCCCATCGACTTCTGAAACCTGAAACACGCACGTTCATCAGGCAAAGTAAGTGTGTGTGTGTGTGTTCAGGTGTGTGTGTGTGTGTGTCCAGGTGTGTGTGTGTGTGTGTCCAGGTGTGTGCGCTCACTGCTCTCTCATCCTCTGCTGCAGTCTCTGATTGGACATGGTGGACTCCGCCTCCCCTCTCATCAGGTCTCTACGGTAACGGTGCTTCATGTCCACCCTGAAACAAAGACGTGCGACAGGTGTTTCTGACGTGAACATCGTGACCCTCACACACCACGACACGCTCATAGTGACATCACCAACACTCACTCTTCCTCCAGCTCGTCATCCTCATCCACCCAGGCGGCTTCTCTGGTTGGCCGGAGCTTCAGTCGAGCCGCGTCCTCGGCCTCCGAGTCACATGACTCCTCCCCGTCTTCTTTGTCCTCCGCCAACAGGCCGCCGGCCTGCTCCTCATCCTCCTGCACAAAGACAGGAAATGATGTCAGAGGAAGTCAGCTAAACGCTCCTCACTGAGACGCAGACAGAAAGACGCAGCTGGAGGGAAACGAGCCGAACTCCATTTTAAAAGACGACCGTTTTACAATCATCACATGACCTGGTGCGTGTTTCCTAAACACTGGCTGTGAGTTACAGCCTGTTTCAGCTGAACAATAAACGGGTTAAACGTTTTCACTGAAACCAAATCAGAGTCAGACCGTAGAAGATAACTAGCGAGCCGAAACACCTGGAACACATTTTGTTCTCAGACACAAAACCTTTTGCTCAAAACCAAGAGAACACTAAATTAGCAGAATTTTGAATGCAGTCTGGTGGAGCAGCCTGAATCTAAAGGTTACTTACTAAACACAGAACTAATCAGTGGGGATTAAACAGTGAAATCATTCAAAGCTATAAATTTGTTTTCAGGCTCAACACATTAAATTAGCAGATTTTCTGATGAAGCCAGCGAAACCGTTCAGTGTGATGGAGTTAGACAGGAAAGTACTTTGTCTCTCTTCCTTCTTACTGTCTCCGTGGAGGATTTATCAAAGCTGCCAAACAGCTGTGGAGCAGGTTGTTTGTTTGGTCACATGGTTCGGTGACTCTTCGTCCTTGCAGTGCTGGTCTCCTTCAGTTACTGAGGCTCAGACTGCGACATTAAGTTTAATGCAAAGAACATTAATATTATGATTGTTAGGAAACATTTCCTGACTTTTCTCTGTCTGGTCCTTAAAGTCTGTGATGAGGCTAAATATTAGGTACGTCACAGACAGAGTCGTATGATGTCTGCACAGGCTAATATGTTGATTCACATGTTTAGTGTGTGCTCTTTTTTAATATCAGACGCTGCCAACAGTATCATCTCCAGCTGACCAGGCTGAGTTCAGTCAGGTTCTTTTCCACAAAGTGGAATCATCGTTTCAGCCTAAATGTAATATTGTGGACTCCGTATGTTTTTTCCTTTGTCTACTTTAGTGTTTGTCTGTTTAAGTTTCTCATCGTTTGTCTTTTGGACCGAGTGCGTGTCCTTAATAGAAGCTTGAGTTGCTCATTTTAGTCAGTAAAATGTTGCTCAAAAGCAGAATTACATAAAATTAGCAGAATTGTGAAAGAAGTCTGGTGGTGATCAACCGCAAGCAAAAAGGAAGGAGCTTTACTGCCAATGAAAACATGAAATAAAAACATGTACATAATCAAATCTACCTTATTTGCTTGGGATTCAAATTTTGCCTGAAATTAAAACCACATAAAATTAACAGAATTTTGAATGAAGTTTGGTGGCAAAGACCCTGAAACTGCAGTTTGCCTGTAAATAGATACTTAACACACATTTCAGAACATTCCCGTTGTCAAACGGTTTGTTGCAAGACAACTAATGAACTAATTTAAAAGTGATCATATGACAGACTTTGCCCATAAACAGCACTAAATGAGTAGAATTTTAAACGGAGTCTGGTGCAGAGCAGAACTTTAAACTGGCTGATTTTTGAACGGGGTCTGGTGAGCGGTTACCTCCACGAGCCTCTCCAGCAGCTCGTCCTCCGCCCCGAACACCAGGTCCTCCAGCAGCTTCACCGAGCCGTCCTTCTCTCCCAGCACCGCCAGCCTCTTCACGTTTCTCTGCCGCTTCTGTTCCTCCTCCTCCGGGTCGGACTTCGCAGGTCGGGTCCTCTTCTTGGCCGCTCCTCTGTCCGCCGCCTCCGGCAGCTTGATCACGTCCTCCATGTTCTTCAGGCGCGAACCGAACTCCTAACAGAATTCTACAGATTTAAACTGTCGGCGTATAAACATGTGAAGCTTTATGTTTTTCTCTCAGCGGCTAATGTTTGCACATGTGGAGCACAGCCGTGTTTTCTTCATGTGCTTCCGGAAAGGTGAACTCTGAACCCGGGAGAACACGAGCCCGCCCCCCGGCGGCCACCGTCAGAAATGCAGCGTGTTCATGTCTGAAAACACATCTTTAATTTCTGCTGTTTGTTGATCGATTTACAAAGTGATTTAAGTTCAGTTATCCTTAATTAATACATTAATCTCATTAATTAATGACTTAACTGACGCGACTTTTCCAGAGTCAGGAAGCGTCACTGCAGATCCGGCTCCCCCCGGACTGTTCCAGCTCCTCCCCTCTGGGAGGCGCTGCAGAGCTCTGTACGCCAAAACCAGCAGACTCTGGAACAGTTTCTTCACACAAGCCATCGCTCTGATGATCAGCTGACTCAGGGTCAGGAACAGTGACCCAGTAAATGTCTCCTGTTTGCTGGTTTCACTTATTTATTCACCTTTCTCTGTTTCAGGCTGCAACACCAAATCCACCTGCCTCATGTGAACCTGCACATTACGCTTATTTATCCCAGCATCCTTTGCACTCTGCTCCATCACACTGTTTTTTCTGTTTATAGTGTTTATATATGTGTCTGTGGCTCATTTATCTTATTATTGTCTTACTGTATTATTTTATGAATAAGCTCATCGTGAGCGTCGTTCAATCCTGAGTCGAATTCCTTGTGTGCACAAACCTGGCAAATAAATCTCATTCTGATTCACTGATTATTTATTTATTTGTAAAATATTTTTATATTTTTATTAATATAAATATTTAATGTTGTGCTGCTATTGATTTATGTAAAACTTTGACTTTTTAAGCTTTTAATATTTCTGTAATAAATAAAAAAAGATGATTCTAATCAAACCTGTTGACTGAGGCTTTCAGTGAAAACTAAGTTACAATAAACTGTTTTATTAAAATTAGAATCATTTTTTAAGCTTTTATAGATACGTTAGAAGGCAAAACAATAATAATAATAATAATCATCATCATGATGGGTTTCATGTTGTTTGGATTGTAAAACCTGAAACTCTTAATGACACATGGAAAGTTTCTTCAGTCAAAAATACTCGTAAATACAAAAGAAATCGAAAACCAAATACTAATAAAAACAAATAAAATACGTATAAATAAAAATAAAATCACTACTAATCATATAAAATACTAATAAATACAAAAAAATAAATACTAATAGTAAAAGTAAATATTAATAAGTGCTAATTAAGACTAAAAACAAAGAGCCTTAGTTGTGACTCGGTGGATTTTCAGTTATTTAAATAACGTTTATTAAAGTAGAAAGACGTCTGAAAACATTACATTATTCTAATGACATGATTCATTCTGAGTGTTTGCGGCGTGGAGGCTGGACAGGAAGCGAGAGAGGAAGCAGAGGGAGGACAGAGACTTTATTTCAGACTGCAGAGACCAGTAAGGGGGCATGCTGTTAAACCGGGTCGGTCCCGGTCCGGATCTAAAGCTACGAGCATCACTACAGTTAGAACGTCTCCGTCACAGGAAGTCACTTTCATCAAGAACACGACTCAGAAGAGTTTTACAGTTTGACTCATTTACAGTTTATAAGGCGGGGGGGGGGGGCACCTCTACTGCACATGTGCAGATGTCATCTGGGTCAGAGTGATGTCATCGTTTAACAACACTGTTATTAATGAGCTGCTGCTGTTCAGCCGTTGGTTAAAGTTTGTCATGCAGAGAAGCTTCGTCAGCTGAGAGCCAATCAGAATGTTCTCAGCAACGTTAACGAGCTGCGACGGCACAAACCTTCAAACTGAGACCGGTTAAACACGTTAACAGAAAAGTTCAGTCACATGATTCAAACCTGCAGGAGGTCGAATCTCAGAGAGAAACACATGAAGAAGAAGAACAGGAAGTGATGTCATCACGTGGCACTGAGCGAGAAGGTCAATCAGACGGTTAAAGTGTCACCGATGGAAAGGCTCAACGATGAAAATGTGTTTTTACCCTCAGCAGGTTGTCACAGCTGTCAGGTGACAGTCCGGCCCCCTGCTCTGCCTCTGATTGGCTAACCCCAACGAGCTGTAGCCAATCAGAGGCAGAGCTGTCCAAAACGTGGGAAAACAAAATAATGAGAATCGAGACGAAACCTGTCAAACATAACAAAACTTTTTGATTTTTCTCCTCGTTTTGAGAAACAGATTTTTAATGAACTCGTCAGTTTTTAATTAAAATCTCAAAATCAGGAGAAAAAAGTCAGAAACATTTTTAAGATTATTGAGTTTCTGACATTTTGACTTCATTCTCATAAAATTACAAACGTCAACAGGCTCAATGAAAACACTTTGAATTATGGGTAATTATTCAACACTGCACGGAGAGAGGCGAAGCCTCGGCGTCATGACGACGAGACGAAGAAATAAAGACGACATGCAACAAGTTCAGTCTGTAGTTAGAGGACAGGAAGGAAGGAGACGAGGAGGGAGGACAGAAGAAGGGAAGGAAGGAGACGAGGAGGGAGGACAGAAGAAGGGAAGGAAGGAGACGAGGATGGAGGACAGAAGGAGGGAAGGAAGGAGACGAGGAGGGAGGACAGAAGGAGGGAAGGAAGGAGACGAGGAGGGAGGACAGAAGGAGGGAAGGAAGGAGACGAGGACGGAGGACAGAAGGAGGGAGGGAAGGAGACGAGGAGGGAGGACAGAAGGAGGGAAGGAAGGAGACGAGGAGGGAGGACAGAAGGAGGGAAGGAAGGAGACGAGGAGGGAGGACAGAAGGAGGGAAGGAAGGAGACGAGGACGGAGGACAGAAGGAGGGAAGGAAGGAGACAAGGAGAGAGGAGGGGACGAGGGAAGGAAGGAAAGTAGGGAAGGAAAGAAGGAGATGACGAGGGAGGAGAGGATGAGAGATGGAAGGAAAGAAGGAGGGAAAGAGGGAGGAGGGAAGAAACAGACAAGGGAAGGGAAGGAAGGAAGGAAGACAGGAGGCAGACTTCCTGTCTGATTGTCTGCCCCCCCCCCTCAGACCAACATGGTACGGCCCGCTGAGCGGCCTGCAGCAGGGGGAGGAGTCAGGTGAGTTTGTTTTGTCCATCTTGGCACTTAAAGACTCATCCTGCTCAGAAACTGATCGATCGTGTCGGAGGTCACGTCCCGCCAAAATAAAGCGCGTCGTCCCGACATCACCAGCACAGGTGTGTCTGCTGACGCAGGTGAGTATGTACAGGTGTTTCCACGCGGCGTCCTGCCTGAGAGGAAACTGCTGATCCTTCAGTTTCAGACAGGAACAAGGACTTTGTTTTGGGACCCTTTCAGGTCCAGGTCCGGATCCAGGTCCAGGTCCCGGTCCGGTCCTGAGCTTAGCGTAAAGACTGGAAACAGGTGTCCTGGTTCAGCCCAGAGTTTCAGGAGAAATCTGATAATCGATCAAACAGGAAAATGAAACTAAATTAATTTCTGAGATCTTTATCTGCTGTTGGTTAATGCGTTTCCATGGCGACAGGTCAACCAATGACGCATTCTTCACATCTTAAACAAATAAAAACACATGAAGACAAACGTGTCGACTAAAGAAGCAGAAGAAGAAACAAGAAGCCGTGATGTGGCGGCGAGCCGGGAACACGAGAGTCTGTTTCCCCAAACGTCCGCCGGCGGGAGCGCTCAGCTCCGGGCGCCGCTTCTTCTTCTCCACCGCTCGCTTGCTCTTCAAACGAAAAGTGCAAATGAAATAAAAACCCTCGGGGTCGTTCTGTCCGGAGAAGAAGAAGCTGAAGAGCGGGCGGCTCCTCTTCATCAGCTCAGCTAGTCACATGATCCGACCTCAGCCAATCAGATCAGACCTCTCCCTCAGCCAATCAGCTGTGAGCAAAGATGAGGCGGTGATGTTGAGGATGGCGATGCTGGACGTGATGTCATCAAACAGGATGGAGGTGTGTGCGTGCGTGCGTGTGTGTGTGTGTGTGTGTGGTCCAGCTGTGCTCGTTGTCATGGTTCACCTCCCGACAGGAGGAAGGGGCGGAGCTCCTCTCATCACTGCAACAAACAAACAAACAAACAGCTGATGAAACAGCGGCGCCCCCCTCAGGCTGAACGCTCCTTCTTCAGCTGCAGGAACCAGGACCTGCATTCAGTCCTGGGGTCACATTCTGACAGCTAAACGACCAGATATATCGATTCACTGTGTTACAGCCGCCGTTTTGGCAGCTAGGAATATTTACTACAAAGCGCTGGGCGTTAAGAGGCGACCCAGCCGACCAATCACAGAGCTTACGGTCCGGCCGACTCGACGTGTAGTTACAGTTTTGAAGAGGTGCACGTCAGGCACCTCTTCAAAATGCACTACTGTAGATGCAGAAGTATTGCAGTACTGCTATACAGGCGTACTGCCGAGCGCAGACTCGTAGACGGAGTAAGACAAAGACCCCAGGACTACATGTAGACCCTGGTCCCTGCGGAGGAAACGCAGTGACGTCCTCCAAAGGTTCCTGGTTCCTCTGGTGGAAACGCAGCTTAAAAGACTTTAGATCTGAAACAGAGTACTGCAGAAACAGAGTACTGCAGAAACAGAGTACTGTAGAAACAGAGTACTGTAGAAACAGAGTACTGTAGAAACAGAGTACTGCAGTACTGTAGAAACAGAGTACTGTAGAAACAGAGTACTGTAGAAACAGAGTACTGTAGAAACAGAGTACTGCAGTACTGCAGAAACAGAGTACTGTAGAAACAGAGTACTGCAGTACTGCAGAAACAGAGTACTGTAGAAACAGAGTACTGCAGTACTGTAGAAACAGAGTACTGTAGAAACAGAGTACTGTAGAAACAGAGTACTGCAGTACTGTAGAAACAGAGTACTGCAGAAACAGAGTACTGTAGAAACAGAGTACTGCAGTACTGTAGAAACAGAGTACTGCAGAAACAGAGTACTGTAGAAACAGAGTACTGCAGTACTGCAGAAACAGAGCACTGCAGAAACAGAGTACTGTAGAAACAGAGTACTGCAGTACTGTAGAAACAGAGTACTGTAGAAACAGAGTACTGCAGTACTGTAGAAACAGAGTACTGTAGAAACAGAGTACTGCAGTACTGTAGAAACAGAGTACTGTAGAAACAGAGTACTGCAGTACTGTAGAAACAGAGTACTGTAGAAACAGAGTACTGCAGTACTGTAGAAACAGAGTACTGTAGAAACAGAGTACTGTAGAAACAGAGTACTGCAGTACTGTAGAAACAGAGTACTGTAGAAACAGAGTACTGTAGTACTGCAGAAACAGAGTACTGCAGAAACAGAGTACTGCAGTACTGCAGAAACAGAGTACTGTAGAAACAGAGTACTGCAGTACTGTAGAAACAGAGTACTGTAGAAACAGAGTACTGTAGAAACAGAGTACTGTAGTACTGCAGAAACAGAGTACTGCAGAAACAGAGTACTGCAGTACTGCAGAAACAGAGTACTGTAGAAACAGAGTACTGCAGTACTGTAGAAACAGAGTACTGTAGAAACAGAGTACTGCAGTACTGCAGAAACAGAGTACTGTAGAAACAGAGTACTGCAGTACTGCAGAAACAGAGTACTGTAGAAACAGAGTACTGTAGAAACAGAGTACTGCAGTACTGTAGAAACAGAGTACTGCAGTACTGTAGAAACAGAGTACTGTAGAAACAGAGTACTGCAGTACTGCAGAAACAGAGTACTGTAGAAACAGAGTACTGCAGTACTGTAGAAACAGAGTACTGTAGAAACAGAGTACTGCAGTACTGCAGAAACAGAGTACTGTAGAAACAGAGTACTGCAGTACTGCAGAAACAGAGTACTGTAGAAACAGAGTACTGCAGTACTGTAGAAACAGAGTACTGTAGAAACAGAGTACTGTAGAAACAGAGTACTGCAGTACTGTAGAAACAGAGTACTGCAGAAACAGAGTACTGTAGAAACAGAGTACTGCACTACTGTAGAAACAGAGTACTGCAGAAACAGAGTACTGTAGAAACAGAGTACTGTAGAAACAGAGTACTGCAGTACTGTAGAAACAGAGTACTGTAGAAACAGAGTACCTCTGTTGGCCTTGCTGGGGTAGATCTTGGCGAAGTGTCGGTACTCTTCTGGAGGAGGGAAGTCGTCCAGAGGATGAAACGAGTACTTGGACTCAAAGTCGTCTGCAGGAGGAAGAGAGACGAGTTTACTTTCCAGCTTCGGTTTGAGAAACAGACAAATTCAGTTTCCAACAAACTCAGAGGTGAAAGAGAGACAAAGGAGACGAGACAAGAGGACGGAGACAAGAATAATCACAGTCTGCGAGCCGGTTCACGAGACTCTGCCGGTCTCACCGTGAGCCGGTTCAGAGACTCTGCCGGTCTCACCGTGAGCCGGATCACAGACTCTGCCGGTCTCACCGTGAGCCGGATCACAGACTCTGCCGGTCTCACCGTGAGCCGGATCACAGACTCTGCCGGTCTCACCGTGAGCCGTCAGAGCTCGCGGTCTCACCGAGCGTTCAGACTCTGCCGGTCTCACCCTGAGCGGACAGACTCTGCCGGTCTCACCGTGAGCGGATCCAGCTCGGTCTCACTGTGAGCCGGATCTCAGACTCTGCCGGTCTCACCGTGAGCCGGATCACAGACTCTGCTGGTCTCAGAGGGAGGAAAGACAGACAAACAGACTCACCGACAAAAGAGCGAGGGATGATGGAGGAGGAGGAGGAGGAGGAGTGTCCGTTGCGAAGAGGAGGGGGAGGCGGGGGAGGAGCAGCGGGGGTGCGGGTTGGCGGGGGAGGAGGTTTCCCTCTGGCGGGGGGGTCAGAGGAGAGGGAGGGGCTACCATGTGTCCTGTAAGGAGGAGGGGGCGGGGCTTCTCTGCCACCTGCCCTCAGCGCCGAGGACTGGACCGGGACCGGAGGAGCTGAGGACAGAGACCAACACCAGAGATCAGTACAGTACACCTGAGGCGGACCTCAGACCAAAAACACTGGATCCTACATCTCCCATAATGCACCTGGGCCGTGTCTTCCATTACAGCGCCCTGCTGGCTAACGGCCAGTTTCTGATTTCTCACCTGCTCCTCTAGCTGGTGTCTCTCTGACGGGGGGCGGCGGCCGGTTAGCGCCCTGTTGTGAGGGGGTAGGGGAGGCGGGGGAGGAGGAGCGGGGCCTCGGGTGGGGGTGTGGCCTCCCGGTGTGGGGGCGGTCCTCTTGTTGCTGAGGGAGTTGTGGCGCTGCGGCAGCTCAGGCGCCGCCTCGCCGCCACCTGCTGGACCGTTAGTGATTCGGTAAGGTGGAGGGGTGGGGCCAGGGAGGTGGAGGAGGCGGAGTTTCCTCCTGAGGTGGGAGGGCGTCTGCTGTTGCCAGGAGACGGGGGCGGTTTGGAGGGTAGGGGCGCGTGTTGTTAGGGGTTGGGGGGAGGGGCTTCTCTCTGTTATAGGAGGAGGGCGGGAAGGGGGCGTTACCGCGGCGACAGGCAGGAGGAGGTGGAGGGGGGGCGGAGGAGGAGTGCTTCATGCTGGAGGAGGGGGAGGAGGCGGCGGACGAGGGGGAGGAGGAGGAGTGAGAGGAGGAGAGGTTGGGCAGCGAGGGACGCTGGGAACGAGGCGCCTCCATCGGCGACAACGCCTGAGGGGAGGGGCTTTCTGCGTCGTCATGGCGATGGCTGGGGGGGCGGGGCGCCGCGGCCCGAGTGGAGGGAGAACGTCCAGAGGAGCCGTCTGCAAAATATATAATCAATATACCGACCAATCAGAAAGAAACTGATGAGTCACATGATTTCAAAAAACAAGGAAAGAAATTTAAAAAAATACATTAAAAAAATCTATATGTAAAATATAAAGTGATCTACAAATAATAAAAATACTAATAAATAAATACATATAAAATACATTCAGAAATATAAATACAGGAAATCATTTCTAAAGTAGAAAAAAGGTTTTCATAAATAATAATATGAATAATTTAGAAAATAATAATATTAATATCAAAAGAAATCCGAAAAGATTTAAAAGAATTATTTTTTAAAGTTTAAAACTTTTAAAAAATATATAGAAAAGTTTAAAATATAGAAAAACTTTAGAACAAAAATAAATCATAGAAAATATAAACAGTAAATTTTGAAAATATAAATTAATTTCATAAAAGTTTTAAAACAAAATTTTATTATAGAAACGTTTTATTTATATTATGTTTATATAATATAAATAAATAGTATAATATTCATTAACTCTTCACCTCCGACTGGTCTCAGTTTAGGAACTCCGCCCGTGAACAGTCCTCCGATTGGTGGAACAGAACCTGATGGGCTTCCTGCTGCGCTGCCATTGGCTCCCCCCTGTTGCTGCTCCGCCTCCTTTAGGCTCTGAGAACCACAACCATTGGACAGGTGATTAAGGGCTCCGCCTCCCCAGCATGATGTCACTACACTACGATGACACTACGATGACATCACTGACTGAATGAGTGAATGAGTGAAGGGGGGGGGGGTCTGGGGGGATGCAGGTGAGTTCAGGCAGCTATGTCACATGATCAGGTGAGGTGTGAAGGTAAAAGTGAATGAAGTGTTTACGCGCCCCCACGCCGCTCCGATGACATCATCGCCAGCACAACATGAGTGACAAACAGACACATGTTATAATCTGTGACATCACATCTATGACATCACACATGGCTGTGAGGTCACAAACACAATCCAAACACTTTCTCCTGATTGGTTCAGACACAAACTTCCACCTCGCGTCAAACCGCCGCCGACCTGCAGCCGTTAGCTGTGAGCTAGCCAGCGAGCACACGGGTGTGACCTCAGCAGGAAATCCACTTCCTGTTTCCTCTCTGTGTGTTCCTGAAACGGATCCTGAAGGATCCACACAGGCGAGGAACCAACTTCCTGACATGTAAACTGTCACCACAGCGATCCAGTAGCTAACGCCACGTGGACCGTGTCGGCTACCTGCGTGGTCACCTGGCTGCTCTGACGGCGTGCTCGCAGATCTCACGTGCGACTACGGTGAGTTTTCCACGTGCGAACGAGACCCGAGGTGGAATCAGTCCTGACCAGCCAGATGTTTCCGTGCAGCTGCTGCGTCGCTACATCGGCTCTGCGTGGAAGATCACCCGCCGCCGTCCTCCACCGCAGGTAAACAGGAAGCAGGTGAGCTGAGCGGCCTTACATCAGCTAGCTTAGCATAGCCACGTTACAGCTAGGTGTAGCGTGTAAGCATTTAAATGCTAATGAACTAGCAAAGCGTGCTAACACGTGGCGCTGTGCGCGAGGTGGTTTGACCCAAACAGTTTGTGGTTACATGCTGGAACTACTTCCTGTTGCAGCGTCGGCCGACCCCAAACGCAGACAGCTGACTCATCATCTCTTCTGCTGGACAGGAAGCAGTTCCAACACGCAGCTTCAACCAGCTGCACTCTGACAGGCAGCACACATCATCATCATCATCATCATCATCATGAGGTCAGCAGGCGCTCTGCAGGACGCTGCAGGATCTGTTCTAACCAGCCGCCCCCCCCGCCCCCCGCCGTCACCTGTCTGATGACAGTTAACCTGTCGTGGCTCCAGCTGATCGCCATCAATAAGAAAGGAGAGAGGAGTTAAATCACAAACACAACCAACATCTCAGACGAGGCGGGACACAAAGAAGTGGAACAGAAACAAACAGGGAGAGATGAGCAGAGTCAGATCAGCCCCCCCCCCCACCCCCCCAGGTTCATCCTGTCTGCATGGAGCTGAACAGATGATAACAGTAACTAACAGTCAGTGTGCAAACTGTCCTCCACCTGCAGCTTCCTGACTTTAACCCTCTGTCAAACCTAAAAACGGCTAAATGTTGAATGTAGTTTGGTTGATGAGCTCGTTGGTGTTTCTGAGTGGATCGAGGTTATTAAATCAAGTACAGGTGACCGTGTGAACGAGCTCGTAGGGCAATAAAACAGAGATCATGTTCCTCAGTAACAATAAAACAAATGTTCAATAAATGATTTAATGTGTTTGAATCACAGGAGCAGACCAAACGGCCAACAACGCTGTCAGGACAAACGTCAAATCTTTATTTCTTCCAGGTTTAAAGGCTGATTTTCTCTGATTTAGTGAGGCAGGACATTCAGGTAAAATCTGTTTCAACAAATAAGCACGAGGAAAATTAAGTAAAAGCTTTTTCCTCAACAAAATAAACAGAAAAATGAACTTCCTTTATGATTCAGGAGAACAAAATCAAACTTTATTGATCCAGCCCTGATGAATCATGAACGAATCAGCACTTAATGTTTATTTTGTTGAGGAAAACATGTTGAACTTTCCTCAAACAGATTTTATCTGAATTCTTTCTGACCACAAATAAAAGTTTAAAACAGCATTAACTTTCACTGAGGAGCAGAAATCAGACTTTAAACCTGGAAGAATAAAGATTTGATGTTTATCCTGATAAGTATTGATCTCAGCTGAAAGCGTTTCTGGTCGTCTCTCCCAGCCCAGCTGGAACCTCAGGTCTGTGGGAGGAGATCTGGGTTTGGGTTTCCTGCTCCGCAGCAGAAACCTCTCACTCTGACTTTAAACAAGCTGTTTAATTAACGAGGAGGGAAACTGAATGTTTGACTGAGAGAAGATTTGAAAGAACCAGCTGAGCAGCTTTTAGTCTCTAATGACGTTAAAGGTTCTGGACCCGAGACTACGGTCCGGTCCGGTGGACAGGAAACATGGCGGCTGGCTGAGACCCCGCTGCCTCCTGCGTCACGCTCTGACATCACACAAGGTTAGTGGTCTTACTCTCTAGTGAGCTCTGACCTCCGGCCGTCCTCTGCTGCTCCTCGGGCGGCGCCCCCTGCTGTGGAGGCGGGCTCTGCTGCTGGTGTAGGTACTGGTATAAGCGAATGTATGGGTGGTCTGTGGGAGGTGTTTGGCTCTTTGGTGTTTGGCTCTTACTGTCGAGCAGCGGCGCGCTGCGGTCGTTCACCACCGCCACCTTCTTCAGCCGGGTGCCTTTACAGATGTCCGTCAGCAGAGCGCCGCGACCTTTAGCCTCCTCTCTGCTCAGCTTGGGGGGGCTGGTGTTGGCCTGGGGGGGCAGAGGGGGATTCACACCATGAATTCAAAGACTGCAGCCTACAGTAAGTCTTCTGTGTGATAGTTATGATTATTGGTCTTCAATAAATTAAAGACCAGGGTCTATAAACAAGTCTCTGAGCTAGAGTCCAAGTCAAGTCTCAAGTCTTTGAGCTGGACTCCAAGTCAAGTCTCAAGTCTTTGAGCTAGAGTCCAAGTCAAGTCTCAAGTCTTTGAGCTGGACTCCAAGTCAAGTCTCAAGTCTTTGAGCTGGAGTCTACGTCAAGTCTCAAGTCTCTGAGCTAGAGTCCAAGTCAAGTCTCAAGTCTCTGAGCTAGAGTCCAAGTCAAGTCTCAAGTCTTTGAGCTGGACTCCAAGTCAAGTCTCAAGTCTTTGAGCTGGAGTCTACGTCAAGTCTCAAGTCTCTGAGCTAGAGTCCAAGTCAAGTCTCAAGTCTCTGAGCTGGAGTCCACGTCAAGTCTCAAGTCTTTGAGCTAGAGTCCACGTCAAGTCTCAAGTCTCTGAGCTAGAGTCCAAGTCAAGTCTCAAGTCTCTGAGCTAGAGTCCAAGTCAAGTCTCAAGTCTCTGAGCTGGAGTCCAAGTCAAGTCTCAAGTCTTTGAGCTGGACTCCAAGTCAAGTCTCTGAGCTAGAGTCCACGTCAAGTCTCAAGTCTTTGAGCTGGACTCCAAGTCAAGTCTCAAGTCTTTGAGCTGGACTCCAAGTCAAGTCTCAAGTCTCTGAGCTAGAGTCCACGTCAAGTCTCAAGTCTTTGAGCTGGACTCCAAGTCAAGTCTCAAGTCTTTGAGCTGGACTCCAAGTCAAGTCTCAAGTCTCTGAGCTAGAGTCCACGTCAAGTCTCAAGTCTTTGAGCTGGACTCCAAGTCAAGTCTCTGAGCTAGAGTCCACGTCAAGTCTCAAGTCTTTGAGCTGGACTCCAAGTCAAGTCTCAAGTCTTTGAGCTGGACTCCAAGTCAAGTCTCAAGTCTCTGAGCTAGAGTCCAAGTCAAGTCTCAAGTCTCTGAGCTGGAGTCCAAGTCAAATCTCAAGTCTCTGAGCTGGAGTCCAAGTCAAGTCTCAAGTCTCTGAGCTGGAGTCCAAGTCAAGTCTCAAGTCTCTCGTGTTTATAATGAATAATGTTTAACACCTGCAGTGTTAAATCCAGACTGCATAGCTATAAGGAAGTCTGTAACTGTAACCTGTTTTTCACGTGTGCACTGTGTCTACAACTAATCCCAGCCTATAAAGTGAACACACTCTGAGACTCCAGTGTAATGTTACAACTTTTAATAAACCTGTAACCTCTTTCTAACCAACAGTAATAACTAACGTGATGGCAGGGAGGGGGATATAAATGATTACGTTAATCCACCACCACAAATTTGGAAAGTAAACAAACGCTCGTTCATCTTTTCATAATGAAGGACAGTCGGAGTAAACCTCTCGTAGGTCGTAGCTGAAGCTAACGTTAGATGGCCCACGCTGAGCTAAACATGTTCACTAACCTCAGGTCACTAACCTATGTTGTGTTCAGCGCTTCTTTGTTTGGGTCTTGTTGTATGACGTTTTAAAGTTTATGATGAACGGCTCAGCTGGTTGTTGTCGTCTCTCACGTGGTGTAATTGGCTCATTTCTGAATATACTGACATCAAACCAGCTCTCATCTGTCCTGGACGTCCTCTCTCTCTCTCACAGCTGCTATAATGTTCAATGCCTTTATTAAAGGAGCGGATGATCAAGTGCATGATGGGATTTGTTGTTTTGGTTTTGTGTTTACTGTGGTATCAAACTCAGTATCAATTATCTAGGAGTTCCACTGGTTCTGGTATCGAACAGGTACGGTGAAGCCCTGACGATGAGGAAGAGGAGACAGAGGTGTTGGAGTGATGATGATGATGATGGTGGTGGTGTGTAGTTACCTGGCTGAAGGTGGGGGGAGGTGGGGGTCCCCCTGGTGGTGGGGGAGGAGTGGGAGGGATGGGCATCCTGCTGCAACAGCTGATCACCTGAAACACAAACAGCTCGTTACGTTACGCCGCACGATGAGCTGGACAGAAACAAGTTTAAAGGTTCTTCTGGCTTCGTGCCCCCCCCCAGGCTCACGTCTCATCCTGTCCTGCAGCGTCCTCGTCACCGTGGACCACGAGAACAGGACTGTCTGTCATCTTCAGGCCTCACTACATCACTGCTGTCCTCAACCCACAGCTCAGCAGATCTCAGGTCAGCTTCTTACAGCCAGACCCCATCAGACCAGGTCCACATCAAAGGCCACAGTACTTAAGTCTTGTGGACTATGTGAACACTGAGTCTCTGAAACTGCCGGTCTCATCCTTTTATTATACAGTTTGTGTCAAAGAGACTTCCCAGACCACATCAGACCAGGTCCACATCAAAAACCATTAGACCTAGACATGTCAAATCTGGACTAGTCTAACAAACAGACTGTAGAGACTGTTTCACACCCAAACTCTGATTTCTGAGACCTTGGTTCTGTTAGTTAAAACAGAAACAGGAGCTGAGCTCGTCTCTGACTCTCAGCATCGTCAGATAGCCGCGTTAGCTCCCAGTTAGCATCATCAGCACCGGTCCGCATCTCTGCAGCCTGCTAACCTAGCATGTTAGCTTCACTGCTAAGCTCTTGTCCAGCTGTTTAGATTAATAATGAACATCTGCCCGCGCAGATACACGCAGATACACGCAGATGCACGCGGACACATCCCGGCCCGTTAGCTGGTAAAACGACTAGTTACTGATAGGCGGAGTTAGCTCACAGCTAGCCAGCCAGTAAGCTAGCTGTGTGTTAGCATTAGCAGCAGGTCTGTGCAGCATCATCCAGGTGAAACAGATCCTACCTGTGAACGTGCGCGGCTCCCTGCAGGTTAACTCATCCTTTCACCTGTCCTCTCGCTGCGCTCGTGCTCTGTGACATCCGCCGCAGCTTGTTTCTCTGTTAGCTCCGCGGTTAGCCGTTAGCTTCTCTGCTGCAGAGCTCTGCTGAGATTTTTTTTTATTCCCCTACAGTCAACACACACGAGCACGTGACCTGCCGAGGCATGCACTGCAGCTGCAGGCTGACGTCACTGCAGCGCGTTCTGACGCTGCTTCTCCTGCAGAGAGTACTGCGGTACAGGTCCTAATGTTACTACAGGTCCTAATGTTACTACAGGTACTAATGTTACTGCAGGTACTAATGTTACTGCAGGTACTAATGTTACTGCAGGTACTAATGTTACTGCAGGTACTAATGTTACTGCAGGTACTAATGTTACTGCAGGTACTAATGTTACTACAGGTCCTAATGTTACTGCAGGTACTAATGTTACTGCAGGTACTAATGTTACTGCAGGTACTAATGTTACTGCAGGTACTAATGTTACTGCAGGTACCAATGTTACTGCAGGTACCAATGTTACTACAGGTACTAATGTTACTGCAGGTACTAATGTTACTGCAGGTACTAATGTTACTACAGGTACTAATGTTACTGCAGGTACTAATGTTACTACAGGTACTAATGTTACTGCAGGTACTAATGTTACTACAGGTACTAATGTTACTGCAGGTACTAATGTTACTACAGGTACTAATGTTACTGCAGGTACTAATGTTACTACAGGTACTAATGTTACTGCAGGTACTAATGTTACTGCAGGTACTAATGTTACTACAGGTACTAATGTTACTGCAGGTACTAATGTTACTACAGGTACTAATGTTACTGCAGGTACTAATGTTACTACAGGTACTAATGTTACTACAGGTACTAATGTTACTGCAGGTACTAATGTTACTACAGGTACTAATGTTACTGCAGGTACTAATGTTACTGCAGGTACTAATGTTACTACAGGTACTAATGTTACTACAGGTACTAATGTTACTGCAGGTACTAATGTTACTACAGGTACTAATGTTACTGCAGGTACTAATGTTACTACAGGTACTAATGTTACTACAGGTACCTAATGTTACTGCAGGTACTAATGTTACTACAGGTACTAATGTTACTACAGGTACCTAATGTTACTGCAGGTACTAATGTTACTGCAGGTACCTAATGTTACTACAGGTACTAATGTTACTGCAGGTACTAATGTTACTACAGGTACTAATGTTACTGCAGGTACTAATGTTACTACAGGTACTAATGTTACTACAGGTACTAATGTTACTACAGGTACTAATGTTACCGCAGGTACGCTAATGTTACTACAGGTACTAATGTTACTGCAGGTACTAATGTTACTGCAGGTACTAATGTTACCGCAGGTACTAATGTTACTGCAGGTACTAATGTTACTACAGGTACTAATGTTACTGCAGGTACTAATGTTACTACAGGTACTAATGTTACTGCAGGTACTAATGTTACTGCAGGTACTAATGTTACTGCAGGTACTAATGTTACTGCAGGTACTAATGTTACTGCAGGTACTAATGTTACTGCAGGTACTAATGTTACTGCAGGTACTAATGTTACTACAGGTACTAATGTTACTGCAGGTACTAATGTTACTACAGGTACTAATGTTACTGCAGGTACTAATGTTACTGCAGGTACTAATGTTACTACAGGTACTAATGTTACTGCAGGTACTAATGTTACTGCAGGTACTAATGTTACTACAGGTACTAATGTTACTGCAGGTACTAATGTTACTACAGGTACTAATGTTACTGCAGGTACTAATGTTACTACAGGTACTAATGTTACTGCAGGTACTAATGTTACTACAGGTACTAATGTTACTGCAGGTACTAATGTTACTGCAGGTACTAATGTTACTGCAGGTACTAATGTTACTGCAGGTACTAATGTTACTACAGGTCCTAATGTTACTGCAGGTACTAATGTTACTACAGGTACTAATGTTACTACAGGTACTAATGTTACTGCAGGTACTAATGTTACTACAGGTACTAATGTTACTGCAGGTACTAATGTTACTACAGGTACTAATGTTACTACAGGTACTAATGTTACTACAGGTACTAATGTTACTGCAGGTACTAATGTTACTACAGGTACTAATGTTACTACAGGTACTAATGTTACTGCAGGTACTAATGTTACTACAGGTACTAATGTTACTACAGGTACTAATGTTACTACAGGTACTAATGTTACTGCAGGTACTAATGTTACTACAGGTACTAATGTTACTGCAGGTACTAATGTTACTACAGGTACTAATGTTACTGCAGGTACTAATGTTACTACAGGTACTAATGTTACTACAGGTACTAATGTTACTGCAGGTACTAATGTTACTACAGGTACTAATGTTACTGCAGGTACTAATGTTACTACAGGTACTAATGTTACTACAGGTACTAATGTTACTACAGGTACTAATGTTACTGCAGGTACTAATGTTACTACAGGTACTAATGTTACTACAGGTACTAATGTTACTGCAGGTACTAATGTTACTACAGGTACTAATGTTACTACAGGTACTAATGTTACTACAGGTACTAATGTTACTGCAGGTACTAATGTTACTACAGGTACTAATGTTACTGCAGGTACTAATGTTACTACAGGTACTAATGTTACTGCAGGTACTAATGTTACTACAGGTACTAATGTTACTACAGGTACTAATGTTACTACAGGTACTAATGTTACTGCAGGTACTAATGTTACTACAGGCAGTGTTGGGCAAGCTACTTGGAAAATGTAGTGAGCTAAGCTACTAGCTACTCTCCATTAAATGAAGCTTCACTACACAGAAGCTACCCCTCAGTGAAATGTAGCAAGCTAAGCTACAGCAACGTGGCAAAAGTAGCTTAGTTACATCTAAGCTACTTTTTTTTTAATAGTTTATAGTTAGGTCATTTATATATAAATATTTATATACACACACTGACACACACACAACATAGGCCTAGTTTATATTGAACCAACTTCATTCCACAGCAGCAACAGAAGAAAGACTAAAAACCTGCTCCAATGTGTGAGAGAGCTAAATCAGACACAGAAACTCTCCTACATATCATTAAATGTACTTCCTCATGCAACAAACGGAGAACCATTGTTGTTTGTATAAAGCAACTTAATGATCATATTGTTAATTTAATTAATTAATTAATTAATTAATTATTAATTCTATATTTTTTATAGTTTATATGTGACTTTGTGCTCTGGCAACAATGCAACCTAAACAACCTAAACATTCATGGCAGAGAAAGTGCGAGAGAGAGAGAGAGAGAGAGACACTCCGTCGCACGTGTCTTTATTCCCCTGCAGCAAAGTCGCAAACATCAACCCAAGGATCGGTGCGTGATGTCACCATCACAGGGAGGCGCTTCTGCCGGCTGCACATACAGGTCCGTGTGTGGCGGTGGTGTCACTTACTGATCCATCAGAAATGCTTGGGAAAATGTAGCGTGTGTGGAAGCTACCGCGCTACTCGGTCAATAAAAGAGCTTCGTTACTGAAAAGCTATTTGATTCAGAAAATAGTGACGCTGCCACCAAGCTACTGAGAAATGTAGTTAAACTAGTAACGGGGCTACTTGTAGCGACGCTGCTGCCCAACACTGACTACAGGTACTAATGTTCCTGCGGTACAGGTACTATAAACTATACTAATAAATACTGCATTGTTTCTAGAGACTAATGGCACATTTTGAAATCTACCTGGCTCTGCAGTTCAGATTTCATCTGTTCGAATAGTTACTAGTAACTAAAATGAAGTACTAGTATTTAATAAATTGGTACCAGATAAACAGGGACAGTTACTAAGGTAAAGGTACTTTATTGTCACATAGAGAAATTCAGCCTCTGCAGTTAACCCGTCGCTCAGGAAAGCAGCATGCAGCCGCTGTTCAGTGGCTCAGTGAACATGACTGATGTTGGTTTGTAAAATATTCTTAAAATAGTGACGAATAAACAAACAGAAACCTTCTCTCTTTGATTTTGCACATTTAGTCATGAGGTTCATAAAATACAATGATTCCTCTTTGTTAAAAATATTAAACACTTGGTTTCAATGTATTTAAGTATGAATATTATATTTTCACGATGAATGCGATTATTATTATTATTCTGTTTTACAAAATTGAATTTGAAAAAAAAAGACATTTTTTTGCGTATTTTTAAGGAAACGTTATAAATCTGTGAATATGTGTAGGCATGATATGACGATGTTTCTTATATTTATTATTATTAATCACTGTCCACACTGTTAATGTTGACCAAAACGTTTACAATAAAGTTTGTTTTTGAAAGATAAGTTCTGATTGGCTCAAAGTGCTGCAGCGTCATCGTCAATCGGCCAATCAGATGGCTCGTGTTGCCGCGGTTGTTTGAAAATAGAAATGGCCGACGTCCGAGCGTAAGTGTCTGTTATTAACGAACAGCTCCAAATGTTTGCGTTTAAAAGGTGCTTTAAATGTAACGTAACGGTCAGACAGGTTCTTTCCGTCCACACGGTTTAGACTTTGTGACTCAAACGGCCGAAAACATGAGAATAAGCGGCGGGAAAGAGCGTTAGTAAGCTAGCTGAAGCTAACGGAGCTAACGGTGTAAAGATGGTTGTTACAGCTCTAATGGTACCTGCCTCTGCCTCTGTCTCTGTCTGTCTCTGTCTGCCTCTGTCTCTGTCTGTCTCTGTCTGCCTCTGTCTCTGTCTGTCTGTGTCTGTCTCTGTGGGTCTGTCTGTCTGTCTCTCAGCGTGCTGCAGCGCTGTGATCCGGCTCTGCTGGACCCCCATGGAGACCCGGAGCAGCTGGACCGTGGTGAGGCCGCCCGGATGGTCGCCTACCTGACGGTCAGTCTGCCTTTTATTGTGTTTAATATAAAAAGCAGGAGGACAGACAGAGCTGGAAGATGAGACACAATAACAACCAGCTCAGGACACTGAGTGTAAACACAGCATGTTTACCGCGAGCTGCTGGCGGACTGAAGACAAACCCATCATGTGAACTGAGGGACAGTAAGGGACATAAGTCTGCGAGTTATTTCCCCTCCTCCTCCGCAGCAGCAGGGTTACTTTTGCCAGCCTTTTGTCTTATAGTCCTGTGTCAAATGTCCTCTGTAATCTATTATTTAAATCACGTTTAACTGACTAAAAGTCTGGGGATTTTAGTCAAAAGTACTTCAGTCTTATTATGAACTCATTAGTTTGATTAGAATCAACTTTATTGTGTCACTGATACAAAGCAACAGAATGCAGAGAGCATGTAAACAGTAATGAAACAGAGACTTTATTATACAAAGTGCAGGTCTGGATGATATATAAATATAAATAATGTGGACCTGCATGTCTGCTGATGCAGGAGGGGACGGGCTGTGAACAGGTTGTGACTGCAGAATGTGCACCGATATGCTCAGATGTTTTTTTTAAATTGTGATGAACAGAGGTTTATCATTTTACAGATAAAATGTTTTGTAGAATTTGAACGTTCGCTTTATTCTCCTTTTTACTGCAAAGGAGACGTTAACGTCTCTCAGTCCCTGGTGTTCAGCTTTGACATGTCGCTTCAAGCTCGTAGCTTTATTTCCCAGAAATCTCATAACCACTTTGCTCGCTGTCCGATGTAATCAGGCGCTCTGTGTTTTAGTATTTGAAACGGGACCAAAAGGCGCCTCTGTCTCCCAGCATGTTGTGTTCATCGTCCTCCACAGGAAGGTTCTCCTCGAGAACACGGCTGAACGAACAAACTGTTCAAGCTCAGAGGGAGAAAATACGGCCTGTAATATTTAGTCTCCTCATTATACTGACCAAAAAGGTTTTATTAACGTTTTTACTTTATGGATTAGATTTCAGTCTCGCCATTTTTCATCAACAATATTCATGTTAATATAGTCTCAGATTGTTGCTGTCTGATGAAAGTGACGCGTCACCGTAGAGGAACTAATGGATCAGTGCAGCTGTAGTGACGACAGAACGAGGCCGGCGGGACTTTACTTCCAGTCAGCTGAAAGAAATCTGAAGCTCCACCTTTAGATTAAACTTTAACATCAACGAGTTCAGTGCAGACTCGATCGGTTGATCGGTTATTTGAGAGAAACTAATGAGCTGTGAAATAAAGGAGACTGACGCTGATCTGTGTTTTCAGGACAGCCGTCGTGTGCAGAAGGTTCTGTGGCGTCAGCTGTTTGTTCTGGACTCCATGATGTCTCTGTTGGAGGGTCTGGAGTCTGCCCAGCAACTGATGACACAAGGCTGCCCCCCCCAGCCCGGTACATACAGATTACACACACTACACACACAGTACACACACACAATGGTTTGACCTCCCACAAAGCATTTTGTCGCTCAGCAGCGTTTTTAATCTGTTTCATTTCTTTTACTTCACTTAAGAATAAAACTAAATGTCCAAACAGTTTGATGATTGGATCCAGGAGCAGTTTCAGAATTAGACTCTACCAGGTTTATTATGTGAGAAGCCCCTCTTCTGTCTAAATGTTGTAGATTCAGATATTTAGTGTAAAACAGGACTAAAACAAAGACGACTCACTGAACGAGCGTCTCTGCGTGTTTCCTTCATGACATTTAAACCTTCTGTTGATGCATGAAGCTCCATCTCTTCTAACCGCTGTACCTGTGTGTGTGTGGGGGGGCGTCAGAGGGCGGGGCCCGGGGCAGGTGGAAGGCCCTGAAGGCGGAGAGCAGGACCAGGACGGAGGAGACGGAGGCTCTGCTCAGATCTCTGCAGGAGAAAGTCCAGCAGATCCGCGACAGACGGCACAAACTCACGCAGCTGGTCCAACAGCTGCAGGACAAGGTGACGAGGGGAGACTAACGGCCAATGAGAGGGGGGCGTCGACAGTTAGTGAGGGTGGAAGCGGTTAGGAAGTTCGGTGTGGTCACGTGGCGTGCGACCTCTGACCTGTAGAACAGCTAAGTGAATAAATGTAAACGTCTCTGATGGCAGAAGGAAATATTTTACAAACCCAAACTGTCAGAGCTGCGTTACGTCACTACAGTACCCAGAAGCCACTGCAGGTACCTGTCGTCATAAAGCTTGTTGGAGATGAAAGCTGGCAGAGGGTGAAACTATGAAGGTGGAGTCCACTTAAATCTGTCTGGCCTGTTGGCTTGTCTCCTCATGTCCTTGTCTCCTTATCTTATCTTCTCCTCATCTCTCCTTAACGCCTAGTGTCGTTTCCTCTCCTTATCTCCTCATCTCCTCTGTCTCCGTTCCTTGTTTCCTCTCCTTGTCTCTTCCCGTCTCCTGTCCTTGTGTTGTCTCCTCCTCTCTTTGCCTCCTCATGTCCATGTTTCCTCTCCTCTTCTCCTTATGTCCTCTTATCTCCTCATGTCTCCTCTCCTTCTCTTCTCTCCTATTTCCTCATGTCCTTATCTCCTTTCATTAGCTTCTCCTCTGCTTGTTTCCTCTATATATCTCCTCTCGTCTCCTGTCCTTATGTTCTCTCCTCATCTCCTTTCCTGGTCTCCTTTCCTTATCTCCCTTCCTTGTGTCCTCTCCTTATCTCCTCTCGTCTCCTTTCCTTATCTCCTCTTCCTTGTGTCTCCTCTCCTTATCTCCTCTCGTCTCCTGTCCTTATGTTCTTTCCTTGTCTCCTCTCCTCCTCTACTTATCTCCTCTTGTCTCCTCTCCTAGTCTTCTATCCTATCTCCTGTCCTTGTCTCATCCTTTCCTAAGCTCCTCCTCTCCTTGTCTCCTTCAGAAGCAGCAGCGTGAACAGCTGAGGGAGTCTCTGCAGAAGGCCCAAGATGCTTTGCAGGCGTGTGACCATCAGCTGACCAAGCTGAGGGCGGAGTCAGAGGCGGCACTCAGTCAGCTGACCAGCTGGCAGCGGCTCAGAGACGAGTGAGTGTCGTCAGGTCACGTGACCCTCGCTCGTTGGTTGTGATTGGTCACTAACTCCGCCTCCTGTTCACCTGTCAGGCTGCAGGTGTACGTCTCCACCGTCCAGGACGTCATGCAGATCAACCTGCTGTCCTTCACCCAATCAGAGCTGTGCGTGGAGCTCAGGCCACGCCCCCCATCTAACCGGTCGACCAATGAGCTGGATCCACTAAAGCTGTCAGTCACCTGGAGCCACGACGACCGCTTCACACTGCAGGTAACACCACGCCCACTGACCCGGCTTCACCTGAGGTTTGGTTACTCACCTGCAGGCTGGAACAGGTTGCCAGCTGCTGATTGGTTAACCCCTCTTAAAGTGACGGTGTCTGTGTGCAGGTGAACGGGAGCGCGGCCGGTCTGGTGGAGGGCTGCATGTCGGGCCGACGGGCCGAGCTGAGCGCCGCCCTGCTGGAGGTGATGCAGTGCTACATGGGTCAGTTTGAGCTGCTGTCTGAGATCCAGGGACTGAGATCCAGGTGAGCCTCCACTTCCTGTTTGTTCTCCCCCACTTCCTGTTTGTTCCCTTGTCAGTCGGTGATGACGAGCGAGACCTCTGATGGTTCTGACTGAAACCCGTCAGATCAGTAATCAATAATCACCCGTCATGAGGAGCTGACTCTGCTGAGACCAGACCAGCTGACTACAGGACGACTTCTGTTTAATGAGGCTAACAGTTTCTGCCTGCTTCCAGTCTTTGTGCTAAGCTAGGCTAACAGTTTCCGCCTGCTTCCAGTCTTTGTGCTAAGCTAGGCTAACAGTTTCCGCCTGCTTCCAGTCTTTGTGCTAAGCTAGGCTAACAGTTTCCGCCTGCTTTCAGTCTTTGTGCTAAGCTAGGCTAACAGTTTCCGCCTGCTTCCAGGCTTTGTGCAAAGCTAGGCTAACAGTTTCCGCCTGCTTCCAGGCTTTGTGCAAAGCTAGGCTAACAGTTTACCTTTGCTACCTGCCTTTGTGCTAAGCTAGGCTAACAGTTTCCCACAGTTTCCAGTCTTTGTGCTAAGCTAGGCTAACAGTTTCCCACAGTTTCCAGTCTTTGTGCAAAGCTAGGCTAACAGTTTCCCACAGTTTCCAGTCTTTGTGCAAAGCTAGGCTAACAGTTTCCCATTGCTTCCAGTCATTGTGCTATGCTAGCAGTTTCCCCTTGCTTCCAGTCATTGTGCTAAGCTAGGCTAACAGTTTCCCACAGTTTCCAGTCTTTGTGCTAAGCTAGGCTAACAGTTTCCCACAGTTTCCAGTCTTTGTGCAAAGCTAGGCTAACAGTTTCCCATTGCTTCCAGTCATTGTGCTATGCTAGCAGTTTCCCCTTGCTTCCAGTCATTGTGCTAAGCTAGGCTAACAATTTCCCCTTGCTTCCAGTCATTGTGCTAAGCTAGGCTAACAGTTTCCCATTGCTTCCAGTCATTGTGCTAAGCTAGGCTAGCAGTTTCCCCCTGCTTCCAGTCATTGTGCTAAGCTAGGCTAACAGTTTCCCATTACTTGCAGTCATTGTGCTAAGCTAAGCTTGCAGTTTCCCCCTGCTACCGGTCTTTGTGCTAAGCTAGGCTAACCTCCGTCTTGTTTTCAGTTTTGCCATCGACTGGCGTCCCGCCCAGCGCCTGCTGGTCTACCTGAAGTCTGCTGTGCTGGTGTGTCACCTGGAGGTGGAGGACGGCTACCCGGGCAGCGGGCGAGCCCGGCTGCTGTCGGTACGCAGAGACGGACAACCTCTGGACACATCTGGACTGAAGGTAACAGAACCAGGAGCTGAGCAGCTACACGGGTCACATGACAGCATGTGTTAATAATCTGACTGTGCACAGGAAGTAAAAAGGAACCGCTGTTGTCACCTGTTAACGTGCGGCTGTGTGAGGTATTTGTACACAGCCTGTGTACAACCTGCAGTAACAGAGGCCGAAGAGGGTCAGCAGCCGACGAGTTTCAGCCTCCTGAAGGACGACCTCAGCGGAACAATCTATGTCTTAATGTTTACCTGCCATCAGGCGAACATTTCCTTCAGAACCACAAATTGCTCAGCAGTAGAACGTCAGTACTTCAACACTTAAACACAGCTGGTCTGTTCTGCGTGAACCGAGAAGAGCTGAGAGCATCAAACACAGCGCTGCACATGAACCGATGAACCCGTGAGCTGCTGGTCCTGTCCAGCTTCAGTTCTGGGTCGGCTCTCTAATACACAGCCTGTGTACGAACGCCTCATACAGCCACACTTCAGATATCCAGTACTGTCTCTTTAAGATCTCATCACAAGATGTTCAGCAACGTGACCTCCTCTCTCTCCCTCTCAGCCTCAGACCGACGACCTCAGCCTGACAGGATGGCTGGTGTTTCTCAGCAGCAGTCCGCTCATCTGACCCGCTCCTCTGCTCCTCCATGTGTCTCCTCCTCGTCCTCATCTCCTTCCTCCATGTGTCTCCTCCTCGTCCTCTCGTGTCCACCAGGTGTCGCTGTCTCTCCTCTCTGCCTACATGACAAAATGGTCTTCACACTGTAAATAAACTTCTGTCACCAAACGGAGCTTCTGGTGCTGAGCTTCTTAATTACTGTCCCATCTGTGTGACTCATCAGGGCTGGAAACACTTTAATTAAACCAATAAAGGCTCGCTCACGGTTGAGGTGAGGCTTTTGTTTTGTAACGCTGCCCTGTGGCCACCAGGGGTCACTGTTTCCCGTCTGCCTCCCAGCATGCACTGCTGCACTCCCCACTGTACTCTGTGACATAACACACACACACATGCACATGTGTTGAAGACTCCAGGACGGTGTTTGTACAGGGTGTCCAAAGAGCTCAGAACAGTTTTAACTCACTGCTCCAGTATTTACTTCGTGCGTCCTCTTCGTCCTCTTACATAAACATGTTTGGTTTGTTTCCTGTTCCCCTCATGATGAACTGTGGGAGCATGTAGCGCCACCATCAGGTCGAAAGGTGAGCTGTCGGGATGTAAAGAGGATTTAAACACATGCTTCTAAAATAAACTCTGCTGCTTTAACAATACACGACGTCTTTAACCCCAGAGATTCATTCTGCACCGACTGATTCACTGAGCTGTGAACCAGCCGTCAGAGGGACTAAAGTAAACCGAGCAGCTCTCTAATGAAATCACATTCATTAATTCAAGTTAAATGAGTTCTCGTGTTAAACGTCGTCAGTGAGACTCCAGAGAGACGGAGATCTGCTCGACACGTTCACTGTCTGCATTATTTTTTAATAACTTACTTTATAAGACTTCAGCACTAACAGGAAGAGACGTATGAATCAATGTGTTCTCTGAAACTGGGACACTCGTGTCTCCGCCTGCTGGCTCCTCATTGGACGCTGAGGTTCGGAGGCAGCTGACCAATCAGAGAGCAGAGTGTAAAGTTATGTTGACCTACTTCTCCTCCTGTGATTCGCTCAGCCTCCACAGAGAAACTGGAAGAGCTGGTGAAGCTGATGGGTGTCGAGAATCAGTGAAAAACATACAGAGGTTTGGTGCAGGAGGCTGATTAACATTAACCCGGCTAAATGAAATATAAACCGATTATAACTTTATATATAGAATAGAAACTTTGAGGCGGATTGGTTTAATACACAAGTAATGAAGAATTGATTGTTTAGTTTATATAAAATATATACAAAGTTATTTTTAATTTAAAAAATACACATTAAATATACTCTATTTTCTTAAGTTTTACTTTTATTCTCTTCTGTTTCCGGCCTTCTTCGTTATTATTGGATTTAGTTTTGTAAATTAATTTAAACATCTTTGTGTGGAGGCCAACAGTGTCAAGGAGAAAAAATAAATCATCACAAATAACTTAATGAAATGAAAGATAAACGAGCCGTTCGGACTCTGATGTGTGTATTTATATTTATATATTTATAACATCTTTACAACATCAAACATTAAAATACAAACATCTCGTGTCCATTAGATGCTTTTCATACTCAACCTTTTACCTACAGTCATAACATTTGCACAGGCATATATTCATATTAACAAAAAATATAGGTGTATAATATCTTCAGGTGGAACACAGTTCTTCAAACAGATTTATTTATTTACAGTTTCACAGCAGATCTGCTGCATCAAGTTCGTTAGAGACCACTGAGGCTTCGCACAGCATTTTCTGATTGTACTTAAACACATCGCCCCTTCTCCTCGTCTCATTGGTCAGTGGAGCTGTCCGTCACTGCTCTTCCTTCACGTGATTGGCTGGTGTTGGTGGATCCAGGAGGTCAGCGTGGCGCTTGGAAGTTCTGGATGTGCCTTTTCTCCTGGAAACGTTTGTACCGGAAGAGTCCGACATTTTAAAAGCCCTTTTGTTCTCGGACGTGTTTAGCCTAGCTTAGCACAAAGCCTGGAAGCAGTGGGAAACTGTTAGCCTAGCTTAGCACAAAGCCTGGAAGCAGTGGGAAACTGTTAGCCTAGCTTAGCACAAAGCCTGGAAGCGGGAAACTGTTAGCTTAGCTTAGCACAAAGCCTGGAAGCAGGGGGAAACTGTTAGCTTAGCTTAGCACAAAGCCTGGAAGTAGGGGGAAACTGTTAGCTTAGCTAATTCAAAAGAAGTAATTCAGTCTGAGACCCCATTAATGAAAACACACGTTACCCCGCTAACTTCGCATAATTATTGAAATATGTTAATTTACCGTTATTAGCGGGTAAATGTGATTCAACAGCTAGCTCCGAATGCTAACTGCTGCTAAAACCTTTACATGTCTGTTTCTACACCTGTTCACTGAACAACACGTGACTCAGACTTTTAGTTGTGGTGGGATGGAGCTAGGCTAACAGTTTCCCTCTGCTGCCAGTCTTTATGCTAAGCTAGGCTAACTGTTCCCCCCTGCTTTCAGTCTTTGTGCTAAGCTAGGCTAACCACTCTGTGCTGGCTTCTCTAACGAGCATTCTTAAAAAGTCGGACTGTTCTTTAAGTCGGCCGGCTGCAGACTCTTATTTTGGCGGTGAGTTCTGCTGATGACATCATCACTGTGTCACATGTAGGCCGAGTGGCTCGCGATGACATCATCATCAGCACTTTAGGACGATGGTGACGTCATGGCGTTGGCGGAGAGCACCACGTGATGTGCCATCATGTATCATTATTAGCGCCGGCCACCTCAGGAAGTGACGCAGTCTGAGCGGAGACGTCGTCAGTGACATCACCGGTGAGGTCATCAGGCGTCGATGCGGAAGGACAGCAGCTTCTCGGAGTGCATGTTGTTGAGCGTCCGCAGGTCGGGCAGCTTCAGCAGCAGTTTGGTGAAGCGTGGCGACTCCACGTTTGTGATGGTTGTTGCCGGGGGCGACGGCCATCTTGCTGACCAGCGTGCGCAGCGCTCTGATCAGGTTCTCCTGGAGCTGCTCCACCGACGCCACGTTCTCGATACCGGACCGGTCTGAGGAGCAGGAGGCAGACTCAGTCAGTTACGCTGTAAATAAGTGATGGTAGTAACGGTAACTAAGGGGGGCGGGGCTTAACGACCCTCCTCACCTGCTGACACCAGCACCACGGCGGTGAACAGGCCCAGCTCCTGGGCGCTCAGCTCCAGCGCCGCCAGTTTGTGGCTGAAGTCGAACATGGCTCCCAGCAGCTCGCTCATCCCCATCGCCCTCAGCTCCTCCAGGCTGTAGGTGGCGCCGGAGATGAAGGTCACCGTCTGTTCCTTCACGTTGAACAGGGACGCAAAGCGCACCATCAGCACCTGAGAGAAGAAGAAGAAGAAGACGTGAGGCTCAGCAGGATTAAAGCACCAACAGCGAAGGTTACTTCGTCTCGCCAGAGCGCCGCCATGTTGGATAAAGTGTTCCTAGCTGACAGAAGATGGCGAGCGTTAGCGTGACGCCATCATACCTCAAACGTGCCGGCCTTCAGCAGCGTGACCTGGTCGTTCTGGGACAGAGAACTGAATCCTGGGATATGTTTGGCGAACTCCACCACCTCCTTGACGGCGGGGGTGAAGGACAGGGAGAAGTCCTCCCAGATCTGCTGGGGGGTCCTGGAGGGGTCGGCCTGAGGCTGCATGTTCATTGGACAGGCCTGGAGAGAGAGGAGAGGTCGATCAAACTGTCACTCAGCTCACCGTTTGCTAAACCCCTCCCCCCCCCGAACATCAACCGTCCAATCACAGTCTGTTGTCGGTTCTTACCAGCAGTATCCTCGTGTGGTTCTTCATCGGACACTTCTGCACCTGGGTCACATGATCGGCGAGCCCGTCTCCTCCAATCAGGTTACTGTTATGCAGGCTCCGCCTCCCGTTGGCGTGGTGATTCTGCGTGGCGTTTTGGCTGTTGTCCGGCGGCAGGTGGCGCCCCGTCCCCAGGTTGTTGTTATGGTGAAAGATGGTGTTGAGGCTGTTGGCGTGGTAACCGTTAGGGCAACGGTTGGGCCCCCAGGGCTCCGCCTCCCCGTTGAGGTGGGCGTGGTTATTCTGCTGCTGAGGTGGCGCGTGGGGATTGGCCAGCTTGTCGTGAGCGTACAGGAAGGTCTCACGGTGAGCTCGGGCGATGGCACTGATGGTGGAGTCCAACCCGGGGCTGTGGGGGGGGGGAGGAGGAGGAGGAGGCGGAGGGGCTAAGACAGGGGGGAGGAGGAAGAGGGGGGGGTGAGGAGGAGGAGGCTGAGGCAGGAGGAGAGGGGGAGGAAGGGGCGAGTGGCAGGGCTGGAGGCTGGGGGCCGGGGGCGATGGTGACCCCCGGGCACGGAGAGGGAGATGAAGAGGAGGAGGAGGAGGAGGAGGAGGAGGAGAGGCTGGCGAGCTGGAAGTCGTTCTGCAGCTGGTTGTTGACCATGTTGTTCATGGCGCTCTGCATCTCCGCCAACATCCTCTGCTTCTCACGCTTCGGGATCCGACCGAAACGCAACCGCTGTGGAGGAGGAGGAGGAGGAGGAGGAGGAGGAGGAGAGATACTGTTACAGATCAGAACTGTTTGAAACACTGTTTCTGGGATACAGGTGTGCAGACGGACAGACGGGATACAGGTGTGAAGACAGACAGACGGGATACAGGTGTGAAGACAGACGGGATACAGGTGTGAAGACAGACAGACAGACAGACAGATACAGGTGTGCAGACAGACAGACAGATACAGGTGTGCAGACAGACAGACAGATACAGGTGTGCAGACAGACAGACGGGATACAGGTGTGAAGACAGACGGGATACAGGTGTGAAGACAGACAGACAGACAGATACAGGTGTGCAGACAGACAGACGGGATACAGGTGTGAAGACAGACAGACAGACAGATACAGGTGTGCAGACAGACAGACAGATACAGGTGTGAAGACAGACGGGATACAGGTGTGAAGACAGACAGACAGACAGATACAGGTGTGCAGACAGACAGACGGGATACAGGTGTGCAGACAGACAGACGGGATACAGGTGTGAAGACAGACGGGATACAGGTGTGAAGACAGACAGACAGACAGATACAGGTGTGCAGACAGACAGACAGATACAGGTGTGCAGACAGACAGACGGGATACAGGTGTGAAGACAGACGGGATACAGGTGTGAAGACAGACAGACAGACAGATACAGGTGTGCAGACAGACAGACGGGATACAGGTGTGAAGACAGACAGACAGACAGATACAGGTGTGAAGACAGACGGGATACAGGTGTGAAGACAGACAGACAGACAGATACAGGTGTGCAGACAGACAGACGGGATACAGGTGTGCAGACAGACAGACGGGATACAGGTGTGAAGACAGACGGGATACAGGTGTGAAGACAGACAGACAGACAGATACAGGTGTGCAGACAGACAGACAGATACAGGTGTGAAGACAGACGGGATACAGGTGTGAAGACAGACGGGATACAGGTGTGAAGACAGACAGACAGACAGATACAGGTGTGCAGACAGACAGACGGGATACAGGTGTGCAGACAGACAGACGGGATACAGGTGTGAAGACAGACGGGATACAGGTGTGAAGACAGACAGACAGACAGATACAGGTGTGCAGACAGACAGACGGGATACAGGTGTGCAGACAGACAGACAGATACAGGTGTGCAGACAGACAGACGGGATACAGGTGTGCAGACAGACAGACGGACAGGTGTGCAGACAGACAGACGGGATACAGGTGTGCAGACAGACAGACAGATACAGGTGTGCAGACAGACAGACGGGATACAGGTGTGAAGACAGACGGGATACAGGTGTGCAGACAGACAGACAGATACAGGTGTGCAGACAGACAGACAGACAGGTGAGGGCTCACCGTCGCGGCTCATGCCCACAGACAGGCACTTCCTGAAGCGGCACTGCTGGCAGCGGTTCCTGTTGATCCTCACGATGGTGCAGCTCTCGTTCTTCACACACTTCTTGTACTGGATGTTCTGCTGGATGCTGCGGCGGAAGAAACCCTGCAAACACACGAACACGTCATCGGCTGGACTCGGCGGCTACGTGGCGTCTGACAGGACACGTGTCCGTCTGCGTCCTCTCAGCTCTCTGATCCTGTTCAACTGATTTAAGAAACTTTGACATCAGCAGCTTTCACACCGAATCACAGGACATTCACTGGAGTCAGAAAACAAGATGGCAGCCTCGCTACCTTTATGCTAAGCTAGCAACATTTAGCAGGAGTTCGGCTGTTTTCTCTCCATCATCCCTTATTTATTTATTTTAACAAACAAACTAAACAACCAAAGGGACGTTTTTAACTCACTACGTATCTTTAGCTTTAGCTAAGGCTAGCCGCGGCTATCTCACAAGCTAGCCGTTACTTGAGTTAGCCCTCTGATGTCATAGTTAGAAAGCTGTTTTCACAGAGTGGCTAAAACATGGAATCAGACGCCACAAAGAGCTGATGTAACCAAGTTTAGACCAAATGTGTCGTCGTCACCGCGCTCACGGGTAAACGCTCAGTGACTGACGCGCGCTCACCTTGCAGCCCTCGCAGGCGTGAACTCCGTAATGGAAACCTGAGGCCACGTCACCGCAGACCTTACAGAGCAGCACCATGGCTGTTCAGCTCTGAAACACACCGACAGGATACAGGTGTGACGCTAGTTTCAACCAACACTGAGCTCATTCCTTCACTTTACATATTGAACAGACAGAAAAAGTTTCTTAGCATCGCTTTGATTCAAAGTAAAGACTCTAAGTTTCTGCTGCTCTTCAGTAACGGTGGCTGATATTATCCTGTGATAAGGATCAGAGGTGGGGCCCTCAGGTTCTTACTGGTGAGGCTGGCCACAGACTTGCTGGGCGACGCCCTCAGGGAGCCTCCGTCGTCTCGGCCTCGGGGCGAACCTCCTGCTGAGGAGGAGCCGTCTTCTCCTGCAGAGCCCGAGCTGGAGCTGCTGCTGCTGCTGCTGAGGAAGGAGGGCGTTAAAGAGGAGGAGAAGGCGGGCTGGGAGTCCGAGTTCTCGCTGTACATGGAGACTGGACTGGTCCGGGTCGGAGAGCCTCCGCAAGAACCCACGTAGGAGATCACGCCTCCTGCAGAGAGAGAGAGAGGGGGGGGGTTAGTGTTAGTGACCCCGTGTGGCGGCCATGTTGGAGGTCAGCAGCCTCCAGGAGAAACCACATTCCTGAGATGTTCCAGTCTGGACCTCAGACCTCAGGAGACCCATCTGTCAAACTCCTGAAGTTCACCGACGACGAGCTGAACACGCTCAAAGCTGTGGAGATAAACTGTGGGCTCAGGAAGCATCACTGCAGATCCACCTCAGCCCGGACACAACCTGTTCCAGCTCCTCCCCTCTGGGAGGCGCTACAGAGCTCTGTAGGAACAGGTTCTTCCCACAAGCCATCACTCTGATGAACAGCTGACTCTGGGTCAGGAACAATAGCCCAGTAACTCTGCCTCTGATCAGCCTCCTGTTCACTTATTATTTACTCACCATCCTGTTTCACAGCTCTTCACACTGTCTTACTGTAGATGCTGTTTACTGATCCGCCTCCCTCATGAAAATAACTCGTGCACATTACGCTTATTTATCCCAGCATCCTTTGCACTCTGCTGTCTGTCTGCACTGTTTCTGTTTATAGTGTGCAGCCCATAGACTGTATATAAAAAGGTGCAGCCTCACTTCCTCACAGACTTCTATCTTCCTGCAGCCGGTGGAGTCGCCCCCTGCTGGCCGTCAGAGAGGTTTGAGACTCTGCAGCTTTGGCTTCACTTTCCAGCATTTGACAGGAAAAGTTAGAAGCAGCTCAGCAGCAGCTGGTCTGAGATCAGTTTAATGACCTCAGACTGCCAGGAATGAGGGGGCGGAGCCATCTGTGTGAGTGTGGTCAGCTGGTGGTGGGGGAGTGGGGGGGGGGTTTGTGCAGAGGAAGCCTGGCTGTTTTCCGGTAACCTCGGTAACAGATGGGGAAGGGGGAGGGGGGTCAGTACTAGAAGTTCACAACAGACTTTCTAGGAATTTTGGGAACAGAGGAGGGTGGAGGGGGGGGGGCAGCCTGTGAGAGAGTGAGTAGACCCCCCCCCTCGCTGTAGCAGAGTGCAGACTCACTTACTGAAGGAGATTTATAAATATACATTTAAACATTGCGAAGTTTCTACAGGAGATGATTAATATTATTATTTTAATTAAATAATGAGGATTTATGAACCTTTATAAACCTGATACCAGATTATGATCTGGACCCGTTCAACAAAGACAAACTATAATGAAGACATGAAACACCAGTCTGTTAAAACAGTTTGTAAATCAAACTTTATGTTCTGGGCGAGCAGCTCTCTCTCTCTCTCTGCTTCACCACGACACAAACCTCTGTATGAAAACATGACTGACTGAAGCTCGCTGACTCGTTTCTAACTCCTGACTCGCTGAATCAGGGCGCGGCTACGAAACGTGTCGGCGAGCAGAGACGTGTGAAACATCTGCGGCGCCGTCCAATCAGGAAACAGGAAGTCACTGTAGCACCACGAGCTAGCTTAGCAGATAAATGATAGTGAATCTGTGTTTCACACTTAGTTTATAAAGAGAGGCTCATGCTAAGCTAACTGATGCTATCTGATTTAAACTCTTCAGACGTCATTAAACAGTTTCAGATCAGAGAGTCGACCGCGCTCCTCGCTACGGCTCAGGCATTAGCATGCTAACGTTAGCTTTAAGCGTTAGCATGCTAATTTTCGATTTGAAAACGATGAATCGTTCAGGATCGTCAGCATAAAGGTAATTATTATAATTATCATGGAGGGTAGGCATGCAGCCAAAAATGTTATCACAATCAAAAAATTCACATTAATTATCAGGAGAAACAACAAATCATTTTGTGTTTTTGCTCCTGAGTGAAAGTTTCATTTATTCATCATTTCATGATCATCTGTTGTTTTGTTATGTTGTGATATTTATTCTCCTTTTATTGCCCCGCCCTGATGCAGCTCCTCCTTTCAGACTGACTTCAGCGTCCAATCACGGTCAGGCTCTGTGATCCTGAAGTAAACAGCCCGAACAGGAAGTAGCGAGGAGCCGCGCCGCAGGTGTGTCGGCCGCCTGCAGCAGGGACTCTGTTTCCCACGTGTCCCTGCTGCACGTGATGCACGAGACGCACAAACACCTGCTGCTGCTGACGAGCACCAACACGTCCGTGACTCAGATTATCTGAGAGGTCTGTTTTTATATTTTCAGCTTTGAAAAAAACAGATTAGTTGCCATGGTGACGTGGCGCCGAAGAGACAGTAAAGAGGAAAAATGTCAAGAATCATAAATATAAAATAGAACTGTAGCATACAGACACACTGTCAGACTGTTCAGGGAGAAGAGGACAGAGTAAATATTTCCCAACATGCTGTGGGGGGGGCAGGGAGGCTCAGAGTCCGCCTGCTGAGGGGGGGCAGCAGGGAGGAGTACTTGGAGTACTCCGTCCTGTATTACAGGAATACTGCAGGAAGTGTGTCAGTGATATGTCCTTCCCCCCTCCGCCCTCGTGCAGGCTCCGGGGGAGGGGGGGCCTCGTGTTGTCGGCGGTCACGCCCCGCAGCCACGTGCCTCCTCCACACATCAGACTCTGCAACGGGACTGGCTCCTGGACGCCCCGCCTCCTCCACACCTCCGCCTGCTCTCACGTTCCCTCCATTCATCACAACACAGGCTGCTACGCTGCTGAGGGGCCCCTCACTGATCCTCAACACTAACCCGGGGGGGGGACAAAGACTTAGGTCCTCTCAGGTCCTTGATGCCTGTGGGATCAGGATTACGTCACACAGACCTGCAGAGAGCTCCTGATCTGTAACTAATGTTGATCTCATGTGTCTTCACCTGCACGGGGCCTCCCTGAGGCGGTCTGGACCCCCTGTGGGTCCAAACAGAGAGCAGACGGGACCCTCTGGGTCTTTAATTCACTATCTATTGTTTTATGAGTGGTCCTGAGGGGAACCTGAAGATCTGGACCCGTCCCTCCACAGAGCTGCTGGTGAGGCCTCAGTACAGGACCATGAAAATTAAAAGTCTCATGAACAAATAGGGACAGAAGAAGAACTGATCCTGTTAAGAGTCCAGATTCTGTTTAAAATCACAATAAGACTCCAGTCTTGGGGGGCTCCTGGGAGACGGGCTCCTGAAATAAACGTCCTGCTCCGACTTCGCGTCCGGACGAAGCTGCAGACGAGCTGAGCGCCTCGAGACCGAACGTAAGCGTTTTATAATCGCAGCCCTCTGAGCCGTGACGTCCCCGGAGAGACCCACCCCTGAAGATACTGGACCTCTGCTCGGTAACCGTGGAGATCTGCATGTAGACGACCCCCGCAGGTCTCACGAGAACGCCAATCAGCTGGGCCAAAACAAACATGGCCGCCAAAACCAGCAGCTCGCTTACGTGCAGCAACGCCTGAGCTGAAGAAAGTTAGGAGCAGGACCCAGACTGGATCAGACCCAGACTGGATCAGACCCGGTCCAGAATGGATCAGGACCCAGACTGCATCAGACTGGAGCAGACCCAGACTGGATCAGACCCAGACTTGATCAGACCTGGTTCAGACTGGAGCAGGACCCAGACTGGATCAGACCCAGACTTGATCAGACCTGGTTCAGACTGGAGCAGGACCCAGACTGGATCAGACCCAGACTTGATCAGACCTGGTTCAGACTGGAGCAGGACCCAGACTGGATCAGACCCAGACTTGATCAGACCTGGTTCAGACTGGAGCAGGACCCAGACTGGATCAGACCCGGTCCAGACTGAAGCATAACCAGACCCAGACTTAAGCAGACCCAGATTGGAGCAGACCCAGTCCAGACTGGAGTAGGCCTGGTCCAGACTGGAGTAGGACCCAGACTGGATCCAGACTGGAGCAGACCCAGACTGGATCAGACCCAGACTGGATCAGACCCGGTCCAGACTGGAGCAGGACCAACACTGCATCAGACCCAGACTGGATCAGACCCAGACTTGATCAGACCCGGTCCAGACTGAATCAGGACCCAGACTGCATCAGACTGGAGCAGACCCAGACTGGATCAGACCCAGACTGGATCAGACCCAGACCGGAGCAGACCCGGTCCAGTCTGAGTCCTGCTTGTTAGTTGACTTCATTCAGATTTAAAATGATTCTCTGTCTGCTTCTGTTGAGCTTCAGACTGAACCTCCTCCAGGCGGCCGGCCACGGTCCTGGCTGCCCGGTTACCGTGGCAACCAGAGGGAAATCAGAGAAGGTGATTGGTTTCTGCTGCTGTTCCACTTTCTCACACAGGAGGGGGGGCTGCACATGTCCCGAACAGACACACAGAGGGGTTTAATAACATCCTGCTGAGATCAGTTACTGATCAGTGATCTGATGATGAAACTTAAATCCACACATCTGATTTTAATCTGTTTCTACAGCAGCTGCAGGGTTAATAATGTTCTCTGTCAGATTCAGGACCAGGGTCTGAGGATCTATGAGCCGGTTACAGGTGTGGACCGTCACGTGGTCCCCCATCAGTAATAAGTCCTCCGGTGATCAGCTGATTGATCTCCGCTGCTCTCGTCCACAGACACACGATCAGAGGAGGAGGACAGTTGCGTAATGAGCTCAGCCTGAGCAGCGGCCAATCACAGCGCGCCGAGCTCCGTGAAAACAAAGCGCACATGGCCGGTTTGCCGGTCCATGTGAACCGGGTACGGAACACACACCTGACACAGTCGTGACCCACTTCCTCTAAAAACAACCGGTCTCAGGAGCCGGTCCCCGTGCTGATCCGGCTCAGACACAGCGACACGTGCGTCATGCAGACCTTTATTTACTGATGGTTGCCTCATAGTTTACGCTGCCTGCGCTTTCCGTAGCTGCGGTGCGCCGCGCGGCAAACCTCGTCTCCATCCTGTTGTTTGTCAGCTTTGATTCACGTATTGATTTAGTTTCATGTTCCACAGCTTCACGCGTTCACCACAGTCCAAACTTCAACAGTCCTCAAACACAGTCTGACACCAAAACACACAAAGCGGCAAACGCGCTTAGACGCGCCGCCTGCCGCTCCGCTGCTAACCGACACTCCAGCGTAAAAATCTGACATTTAACAAACACAAAGCACAAAAATATAAAACCCGAAGCTGACAGACTCCCGCTGAGCTCAGCGACAGTCTGCGGCAGCGGACGGACGATTCGGCACTTTATAAACTGACGTTAAACAGCGATCCGCCGCGCGCGCTGCGCACCTGGCGTCACCTTGCTCTGAGTAACGTTCTAACGGCTGAGGAGGAGAGTGGTTTACCTGTGTTGTTGTTGTTGTTATTGTTTGTGTCCATGGCAGTGGTCGTCATCCTGAGCTCCAACAGAGTCACGCACGAGAGCGTGTTTTAAAAAATCCGGGATATTTTCCGCTCCGGCCGCCGCATCCCGCACCGCACAAACTACAAACAGGACTGAAGGCGCAGAAGAAGAAAAGCGCTTCTGTGGTTTTACTACTTCATCCTTCTTCTTCTTCTTCTGTTCCTCTCTAACAGGGCGACTGTCTGCTGCACGAGGAGCTTGTCATTTGATGCACGCGCTTCCTTCTCTGTAGTTTTTTTTTTCTTCCAAACAAAGCGCGCGCGCGCAACAGGCAGGCTGTGCGGGGGCCGCCGTCCTGCACGCGGCAGAAAACGGGACCATGTGACCGCGGGGAGAGCCTCGTGCCCCAGTGACACACTTTCCCGCCCCTCCTCCCTCCTCCGTGTGAGTACACACCTGTTTAAATCCCCGAGCACGTGGAGCAGCCGCTGCTCTGCGCCACAGGGGCATTGTGGGAAGTGTAGGCTCGGAGGTTAGGCAACATGTTGTAGTTCAGCAAAGAGTGAAAGGAAGTGAAGCTCTGAGAATAAAGACAGAAAGATTATTTAGACAAAATTAAATCGATTTATTTTATTCAGCGTTTTAAGAAAGAGACAAAAACACAGACGGCTGCGTGAAAAACAAAAAGTGATACAACAGAGAAATGTTTTTAGATCCAGCTGAAGTCTGCTAAAATAACAACAGTACAGCTGACATGTAAAAGTCATTTTGATTGGTCTGAGGTTTCCACAGTGGGCGGGGCAAAGCCTGCAGGAAGCACGTCAGATAAATAAATTTCAGTCATCAGGGTGAAAAAGCTGTCCAGTTACCAACAAAGATTAATGTTTATGAAAAATAAAAATAATTTGAATTTGTGAAGAAACTTAGATTTTTGTGAAAAATGGTCACATTAAGTAGTTTTTTTAAGCACGTGTTTCACGCAGGCTCGTTACCAAGAAACGAGGCAGCAAAGCAGGCTCACAGGTCCAAACGCTCAGACATGTCAAAGCTAAAAATGATTTTACACACAAAGACACCAACACAGTTTATTTTTAAAAGCCAATAATGACAAAGACACTAATGTTGGTTTCCTGCAAACATTTAATGATTGGAGCTAAAATGTCTGTGATGTTCTCTCTTCACATTTAACCTGAACAGCTGTTATGATTTTTCATATTTTCTTTGTTCCTTTCTTATGTTGGATGTTAAACAGGAGTAAAGATTCAAATAATGAGGTTAAAGTATTTAAAAGACTTGATGCAGGCAGCTGTCTGACGTCGGCAGCAGAAAGTATATCTCAAATTAAGGTAACAGATTCCATCATGTGATAAAACCTGATCTGCATGTCAACAAATGTCAGCAGTTTGGTCAGGTAGTAAACAATCTCTGCAGGTCGTCTCTGCTCAAAGCTCAGGAAAACATGAAAAATGTGAAAACATGAAGACGGGACTCTGAGTACAGGATATTTCTGAGGGTTCAGCTGTGTGAACACATGATGAAGAAACTCCAGTTTGTCTCAGGCTGTTCCATCAGTGCACCTCCATCAGTGCACCTCCATCAGTGCACCTCCATCAGTGCACCTCCATGCACTGATGGAGGTGTAGCTGCAATCCAGTACAATTACTAATTAGTCTCCTTATTAAAGATGTAAGCACTAACGTAATCCAAGTAACACAAAAT